>JAEIFU010002496.1:0-42974 GCA_018904235.1 Lordiphosa stackelbergi
ATGAAATCTTTATTTGAATCGATAGACCTTTCTATTTTCCTGTCATTTTCCGTAGTCAGTCACATATATTAATTTTCCAAATCTTTTCGTTTTTGTTTATTATTTTTTTAGCCAAAGTGTCTGATTTTTGTCAAGACTTGGACTGGCAAGACCATCACCTTGGAGGTGGAACCATCCGATACCATTGAAAATGTCAAGGCTAAGATCCAGGACAAGGAGGGCATTCCCCCTGATCAGCAGCGTTTGATCTTTGCTGGCAAGCAGCTGGAGGATGGACGCACCCTGTCAGACTACAACATCCAGAAGGAGTCTACACTTCACTTGGTGTTGGAGTCTGCGTGGTGGCATGCAGATCTTTGTCAAGACTTCTTGACTGGCAAGACCATCACTCTTGGAGGTGGAACCATCCGATACCATTGAGAATATGTAGGCTAAGATCCAGGACAAGAGGAGTGGCATTCCCCAGATCAGCAGCGTTTGATCTTTGCTGGCAAGCAGCTGGAGTGATGGTCTTGCTTTGTCCGACTACAACATCCAGAAGGAGTTCTACCCTTCACTTGGTGTTGCGTCTGCGTGGTGGCATGCAGATCTTTGTCAAGACTTTGACTGGCAAAACCATCACCTTGGAGGTGGAACCATCCGATACCATTGAGAATGTCAAGGCTAAGATCCAGGACAAGGAGGGCATTCCCCCAGATCAGCAGCGTTTGATCTTTGCTGGCAAGCAGCTGGAGGATGGTCGCACTTTGTCCGACTACAACATCCAGAAGGAGTCTACCCTTCACTTGGTGTTGCGTCTGCGTGGTGGCATGCAAATCTTTGTCAAGACTTTGACTGGCAAAACCATCACCTTGGAGGTGGAACCATCCGATACCATTGAGAATGTCAAGGCTAAGATCCAGGACAAGGAGGGCATTCCCCCAGATCAGCAGCGTTTGATCTTTGCTGGCAAGCAGTTGGAGGATGGTCGCACTTTGTCCGACTACAACATCCAGAAGGAGTCTACCCTTCACTTGGTGTTGCGTCTGCGTGGTGGCATGCAGATCTTTGTCAAGACTTTGACTGGCAAGACCATCACCTTGGAGGTGGAACCATCCGATACCATTGAGAATGTCAAGGCTAAGATCCAGGACAAGGAGGGCATTCCCCCAGATCAGCAGCGTTTGATCTTTGCTGGCAAGCAGCTGGAGGATGGACGCACTTTGTCCGACTACAACATCCAGAAGGAGTCTACCCTTCACTTGGTGTTGCGTCTGCGTGGTGGCATGCAAATCTTTGTCAAGACTTTGACTGGCAAAACCATCACCTTGGAGGTGGAGCCATCTGATACCATTGAGAATGTCAAGGCTAAGATCCAGGACAAGGAGGGCATTCCCCAGATCAGCAGCGTTTGATCTTTGCTGGCAAGCAGCTGGAGGATGGACGCACTTTGTCCGACTACAACATCCAGAAGGAGTCTACCCTTCACTTGGTGTTGCGTCTGCGTGGTGGCATGCAGATCTTTGTCAAGACTTTGACTGGCAAGACCATCACCTTGGAGGTGGAACCATCTGATACCATTGAGAATGTCAAGGCTAAGATCCAGGACAAGGAGGGCATTCCCCCAGATCAGCAGCGTTTGATCTTTGCCGGCAAGCAGCTGGAGGATGGACGCACTTTGTCCGACTACAACATCCAGAAGGAGTCTACCTTGCACTTGGTGTTGCGTCTGCGTGGTGGCATGCAGATCTTTGTCAAGACTTTGACTGGCAAAACCATCACCTTGGAGGTGGAACCATCCGATACCATTGAGAATGTCAAGGCTAAGATCCAGGACAAGGAGGGCATTCCCCCAGATCAGCAGCGTTTGATCTTTGCCGGCAAGCAGCTGGAGGATGGACGCACCTTTGTCCGACTACAACATCCAGAAGGAGTCTACCCTTCACTTGGTGTTGCGTCTGCGTGGTGGCATGCAGATCTTTGTCAAGACTTTGACTGGCAAAACCATCACCTTGGAGGTGGAGCCATCCGATACCATTGAGAATGTCAAGGCTAAGATCCAGGACAAGGAGGGCATTCCCCCAGATCAGCAGCGTTTGATCTTTGCCGGCAAGCAGCTGGAGGATGGACGCACTTTGTCCGACTACAACATCCAGAAGGAGTCTACCTTGCACTTGGTGTTGCGTCTGCGTGGTGGCATGCAGATCTTTGTCAAGACTTTGACTGGCAAGACCATCACCTTGGAGGTGGAACCATCCGATACCATTGAGAATGTCAAGGCTAAGATCCAGGACAAGGAGGGCATTCCCCCAGATCAGCAGCGTTTGATCTTTGCTGGCAAGCAGCTGGAGGATGGACGCACTTTGTCCGACTACAACATCCAGAAGGAGTCTACCCTTCACTTGGTGTTGCGTCTGCGTGGTGGCATGCAGATCTTTGTCAAGACTTTGACTGGCAAAACCATCACCTTGGAGGTGGAGCCATCCGATACCATTGAGAATGTCAAGGCTAAGATCCAGGACAAGGAGGGCATTCCCCCAGATCAGCAGCGTTTGATCTTTGCTGGCAAGCAGCTGGAGGATGGTCGCACCCTTTGTCGGACTACAACATCCAGAAGGAGTCTACTCTTCACTTGGTGTTGCGTCTGCGTGGTGGCATGCAGATCTTTGTCAAGACTTTGACTGGCAAGACCATCACCTTGGAGGTGGAACCATCCGATACCATTGAGAATGTCAAGGCTAAGATCCAGGACAAGGAGGGCATTCCCCCAGATCAGCAGCGTTTGATCTTTGCCGGCAAGCAGCTGGAGGATGGACGCACCTTGTCCGACTACAACATCCAGAAGGAGTCTACCCTTCACTTGGTGTTGCGCCTGCGTGGTGGCATGCAGATCTTTGTCAAGACTTTGACTGGCAAGACCATCACCTTGGAGGTCGAGCCATCCGATACCATTGAGAACGTCAAGGCTAAGATCCAGGACAAGGAGGGCATTCCCCCAGATCAGCAGCGTTTGATCTTTGCTGGCAAGCAGCTGGAGGATGGACGCACCCTTTCGGATTACAACATCCAGAAGGAGTCTACTCTTCACTTGGTGTTGCGTCTGCGTGGTGGCATGCAGATCTTTGTCAAGACTTTGACTGGCAAGACCATCACCTTGGAGGTGGAGCCATCTGATACCATTGAGAATGTCAAGGCTAAGATCCAGGACAAGGAGGGCATTCCCCCAGATCAGCAGCGTTTGATCTTTGCTGGCAAGCAGCTGGAGGATGGACGCACTTTGTCCGACTACAACATCCAGAAGGAGTCTACTCTTCACTTGGTGTTGCGTCTGCGTGGTGGCGCTTTCTAGATTTTCTCACCCATAAATAACGAGTCTCTAAAGGAGCTATTCAACTAAAAAAAAAAAAAGAACAAGTATTCTCCATGTAATTGTGTTAATTGGCCAACAAATATTGAAACAAAAAATTAATTAACGTATTCATGTTCCAAATCAATAAACAAAACTTTTAATTGGTGTTCAAATTAGAAAAATTAAATTTGGTTTTTTATTGGCAGGTAACGGTTGTTGCTTATGACTAGAGATGAGCGATATGGATATGTGGGAGCAGTGTAGCCATTTTAGCTATTTGTTTCAATTCTTTTTTATGCTCCTGCGTTTATAATTCTTTTACAAATAAAGAAAATAGGAATTTGTATTTCATAGGGGAGAATGGGGGGTTCTGAGTCGCTGAAACTCGAATATTGGCCACAAAAAAAATTAATTTAAACTTTTTGTTTATGTCATGTGTCTCCCTTCTTATTACCTAACTTTTGGCAAGCAACCTATCAGGCTACACCTTCTTTAAGTTCGTGAACCAGAACTCGACTTTTTTTTTCAAAAAAAAGTTTTTTTTTTATTTTTGACTTGTGAATATTATACAACATTTTTTTCGTATTGACAAAAGTAAGTATGAGGGAAATATCTTTGGTCAATTGCCTTTTTGATAGAAATATGTTTTTTTTTTGTAACAAATTCTTTTGGGTTATGTGACGTCACCAAAAAAAAAGTGAAATATGGGGGGTTGTGAGCAACTTTGAAAAAAAGTCGGTTTTGACTTTCAAAGAGAATATTGCAATGACGCGCAATAAAACAGAGGAAAAACTCTCCAAAGAAGTAAAAAAAAACATTAAAAAAGCAAACAAAAGAACAGCCACAAGCAAAAAGTGCTCGTATATAAAAGAAAAGAAGCCTGATGTCGTCAATCAATTTGCACTCTTCATTGATATTTCTTAATTCAGAATATGAGAATTTTTCATTTAATAAAGAATAATGGCTTAAAAAAACACGAATTTTGAACTTTTAGATGGGTTCACAAACCCCCACAAATTTTCGAAATGTCAAAAAATCCCTTTTTTTTCAATATTAAATAAAAAACCCAAAATTTTATTTTTTAAACTAGTAAAGAGGAAAGTTTTGTGCATCTTTTACCTAAAATACAAAATTTACAGAACGAAAAAATATTGATTTTTGGCAAAGTTGTGTTCGAAAAACAAAACTATGATCACAACCCCCCACTCTCCCCTATATTCAACATTGCTATTCAGCCAAGCTTCAAGGCAATACCTTTGAAGAAACCAGAGATGCCAGCGTGAGCGAATTTTCTTTAACCCAGAAAACATTTTTAATCGCCAATGAGTCACCAAGAAGTTTAATTTAATCGCCTCCGATAACGCATTCTGATCGTCTGTTGGGACGAAATTGAGTCACTTCAGGGACACTTCCAAAAGAGTCGCCAAACAGTCTTCTGGAAGTGTCGCAAGAGTGCCTACTTGAACAGTCGCAAAAGTGTCTCCCAGAAGGGTCACTAAAGAATCTATTGAAAGTGTAGCTTATACTCGACTAGAAGAGTCACCAAACTATTAGTATTTATTTTTTTGTTAAATATATTTTTGTTTAATGACTAACGAAGAATTATAATTAATCAATGATTCATAATTTTTTTGACGTGAAACATCTTTAATTTCGGTATAGAAGATTTTAATAGGAGTAAATTTTAATTTTAGCGTCACGTGACGCTGTGAAAGAAAGGGGTGAAAAGAGGCATCAGTGACTTAACAATGACAAAACAGTTACCAGTGACTAAACAGTAAACGGACAGTGAATTAACTGTTAATAAACAGTGACTTAGCAACTAAAAAGTGACTAAACAGTGGCTTGACAGTTATTAAACAGTGACTTAACCGTGAATAAACTGTTAATAAACAGTGTGAAATACCTTTTGTCAACTAAGCAGTGACGGTAAAAATATTGCTCCCACTAAACAGTTTGAAACGCCTTTTGATGGAGTAAAAAATACTTTATCGAGTTTTTCTAAATTCCAGTGACTTAACAGTAACTAAACAGTGAAGTGCTTATTAGGAAGTTATTTGAAAATTCAACTTCCTTTTAGTTTGCATCTTTTCAAATATTGCCACGGCTCATTTCAATACGATTGAAAGAGCTTGTGATTTCCTAAATGAGCCTTTAACTTAATAGGCTATTCACATTGAGGCACATCTGACATCTAACATCATTATCAACGATGTTCCATAAACATTTGCCGTGCCAAAGTTTTATCATCATTCCAACAACTTCTGGGGATGTTCCTATTTTACTTCGTTTCAATCAGTATTTTTACGACAGTTATTGATGCACCACTAAAAATGTAAATGTGTCATTCACTGAGAAACATTAACAATGTCAACGAAAGGAATGGAAAAATGTCAAAAATTCCAAGCCATTATTAACTCAATAAGATAAACAGACATATGACAATGTACATGTTTTGTCCTTATTGCACATGTTGCTGAATTCATATCGGATATTATTACAGAGTTCCTCCCATAGATGTCGGATTGTGGCACCCACTTTTCTGGAAGCAATGGCAGGCCACCTGCAAAATGCACCAAGCCTGGCCACCAAGCGGAGTTTGTAAGCACGTTCCAGTTGCGGGAAAGGAACTATAAATAACACTGTAAAACCATTTGTGCCTTGCAATACGCTCTTTTTCTTCATTCGAAATAACAAATCTCTTCAGCACCTGAAAAATAGTCAGCAGTATTATTAGATTGGTTTGGCTGCCACCGGGGTTCGTTTGAGGGGTTTATTTGAGGAAAGTTATTGATTGCACTGTTGTGGACATTAAAGATACTGTGCAACATTACATCAGTAGGATGGAGCTGCGGCAATTTTTTGTCTCTTTTTCTCAACACTTCAAGCCAGCTTACAAGCATTAAGTAGGTTGATTGCTCCATCCGAATGCTCTCTTTAAATATGCCAAATTTGCTAAAATATAAAATAAGGATAAAATATAAGGATGTAAACGAATTGCACGTATAAAAGTCACACTTTACTACCACTTACAAACATCAAAGCGCTTCTTGGTATGAGCAGATTCAAGCCTCTCATGGTCAGCAGCTTCTCTTCATCTTCGATCTCTGCAACTAATGCATTATTGACTAAATCTGCTACAACCTGCTGAATTACAAGTTGCTGTTTTTAAGCAACAGATAAAGAAACCATCAATTGTTCTTAAAAATTCATTTTATCAATTTTTTAAGCAATTTGTAAATTCACTTCGGCGACTAAAGATGTTAGATGTTGGCTGTGTGAATCGCTATTTCACATCTTCCGAAAATTCCATGCGTTCCGCTGAGATGTGCTCAGTGTGATTAGCCTATAAGCATCATGTTTCACATCAAACTCGCCTCGTAAGTGTTAACGACACTTGCACCTTTTTTTTTAAATATATTTCAAGTACATGGCAAATATATGGCACTAAATGTATTTATAACTCTAGAAAAAACTCATTTTAGTTAAATTTTGTTCCCAGAAGACTCTTTTCTGCGATCGGCGATAAGACAATCGTCTGGGAGTCGCGGGGAAGATTGCTAGAAGATTCAATCTCCCGCTAATCAAATAATCAAAAGCAATAAATGATTACACTAGTTTACAGCATTTCCGATCCCGACCATTTGGCAGTCATTTCATATGTAAACTCCTTTGCTGGGTCCGAAAATGCAGTCTAAATATTTTTGGTGGGGTCGTTTTTAAGAAATCGCGGAATAGCTGGTTCTTTGATTGCGAAAAAAGTTCCTTGAGAAAACTGTGTTTATTTTCAGTGTCGAAATCATTCATTTTAAAAAAGGTAATGTTTTGTAAGTACTTACAACATAAACTATTGATCTAGTCCAGTAGTGCCCAAAAAGTCAAAAGCCTATCTCATGGGATAGGAACTCATAATTCTGGCGCATAGAGAGAGAGTACATGTGCTCTATAAATAGCACGTCCCAGCGGCTTGCTTTCTCACGACGCGTACTTTAGGCTCTTTCTTCTCACATGAGGCATTTGTTCTTTTGCTTGTTGCTTATGTCACAGATGAGAGAAATCTAGATAACACGTTTGCTCGGTGCCTCTTCGCTGCCAGCTGCGCTGCTGTGGCGCTCAGGTTCGATTCTCGCCCTGTCTTGCTCTATCGCAGTTGTATTTTGTTTGCGCCAATGATGGCTGATGGGTTGGAGTGAGACAGAGTGCAGACAATTCGGCTCCGTGACGAAGACGGTTCGAGTTCGTGACAAAGACGGTTTCAGTCTGAGACTGAACTGGGTTCGACCGAGCAAACTAGATAATAGATGGTCGTTGATATGTGAGTTTTACCGATCTAGCCATTAATAAATTAACTTTTTTGATGAACTGTGCGTTTTTTAAAAGCAATCTTTGACATAAAGTTTCACACCATTTGTACTTTATAACGCCGAAGTTAAGCACTGGATTAAAAAGTGGTGTACTAATGAATCATAGGGCATTCAATTACCTTCCAAGAAAGCATTACCATTTCATAATGAATGAACCGATACTGAAGATATACACATTTTTCTAAAGGTACTCTTTCTAGAATCTAAAAACTAGCTTTTCCTTGGACATTTTTGGACTCAGGGAAGGGACTTACATATAAAATGACTGTCAAATGGTCGGAATCGGAAACGCTGTAAACTAGTGCAATTTGACAAAGTTTGACCAAAATTTGGATAAAAGCCAAGATTAGAAACTTGGAAGAATTATGGATCTAGTCCCTAATTAATTAATCAATTATGGCCGAGAAATTCTCCAATTTGGCCAACTTTTCATCAAAATATTATATGTCAAATTATTTGCCTGCGTAATTTTAGCTTTAGCCATTTTTGGCTTTTAAATTCTGGCAGCACTGTATAGCAGTCGCAGTAATTGCACCGTCACTTTTAAATTGCTCATCTCTAGCGAGCCCTGGTCACATTAGTAGTTCGGCCCACCTAGACCCAACAGGTTCATCCAAAATGAGCAAGGAAATCAGCTTAGCCACCGTTAAAGAGCACAACAAGCCCGATGATCTGTGGGTGATAATTGAAAAGAAAGTCTACAATGTGACCAAGTTCCTGCACGAGGTGAGAAGAAAAGGAAGTCGATTAATCCATTATTTTAATTTAATGCCTGCCGACAGCATCCCGGTGGAGAGGACTCTCTAATAGATGTGGCTGGTCGTGATGGCACCAAAGAGTTCATTGAAGTGGGCCACAGTCAGGAGGCCAGGTAAGCGGCTGCACCTCTACCCACCGTACAATTTCAACTTAATTCTATGAGTTTATTTGCAGGGAAATAATGAAAAAATACTACATAGGTGACCTGGCAGCCAGTGATTGTAAAAAGAAGTGTCCAGTTAGGTGAGAAGCTGCTGATGTAACCAGTTTTAAGCCCATTTTCTGTGATTTGTGAATAGCATCTGCTTGTCAATTGACATTTGAAATGATCTCATTATCTTGGCGTTTCCTCCCCCCCCCCCCTACCCCTCATTTTGATAGACAAGAGTACGTGCATGCTGTTGTCTGTTATCTATACAAATGTATGTTTGTACATATTCCATTTTTGGACACATTTGTACTCTTTGCATGACGCGCTGAAATCAATAATTTGGTTATTTTGGTCAAAAACTGGTTTTTTTGATACCAAAAATAGGCGACACGCATGCCCTCCCTCCCCCCTACTAAACCATTTGCTTAAATTGTAATTTTAACCAAACAATTTGTATTTTGCATTTGCCTAAAAGCTTTAAATCATTCTCAAGCACCAAAGTGAAATTCTACAAAAGTTAATAAGCAAAGTGTAAGTCCTTTTCCCTGTATTCCAAGTTCTCTGTAAATATAACATTTAGCACAAGTCAACAAAGACGCAAATGAAATGCGACTTACCCACATCTGTAGCACCTGCACCCGGTAATCCACCATCAGCACCACCTGACACGTCTGCACGCCTAGATGTGTTAGTCTAGACTAGAGCTGTGAACCTTAATTTCTGATCAGTTGAATTCTTTATTTGTATGCCACATTTTTTTTTACCCTAGTGCCACGCCCACTACTGATACCACTGATTCCACTGCTACCGAAGCTACCACTAATGAGCCTGCCGCGCCCAAGCAATGTTGCATTTTGCATTAACTCCGATTTTACTTAATCTTTTCTAACACATACCCTCCCTCCCCCCCCACCACCACCCCTATGGATATTTGTATCTAATTTCTAATTGCATTTCGTTTTGACCAACAGCTGCCGTGATATTGGATTAGCTGTGGGTGCTGTGTTTGTGGGCATTACTTTGGTTTATGTGCTCAGGCGAGGATGGGTCAAGAATTGAAGTGTGCAACCCGATGTGTCTGTTAATATACTCTAGCTTCATTCCGTGATTCCAGACCACAACAACCATAATAAGTGTAACAATGGGAATGCAAATACTTTAGTAACATGTTGAAACATACTTTGATATTCTAATTTGTACAAATAAACTGTTTGTTTTTATGCAAAATATTTGGGTAAATCATTTGGAACAAGAAAAACGATGAAATGATAGGGAACGCACGTCAACTTTTATGCGCGGAAAGTGTTTTGCAAAAACGTATTGTGATTTGGCGGAGACAAAATGGTGGACAATTCCTACAAAAATATTGGCAAAAGTCTGTACTAGGGGGTTTTCGGGGTCGCTGATTACGAATTCGAAGTCAAAAATTTAGAAAAACAAAATGGCGGATCCAATATGGCGGACAATTTCTTCAAAAACGTATTTGATTTGGCTGAAAGTTTGCTGAAAGTCTGTACTGGGGGTTTTCGGGGTCGCTGATTACGAATTCGAAGTCAAAATTCAGAAAAACAAAATGGCGGATCCAATATGGCGGACAATTTCTTCAAAAACGTATTTGATTTGGCTGAAAGTCTGTACTCGGGGGTTTTCGGGGTCGCTGATTACGAATTCGAAGTCAAAATTTAGAAAAACAAAATGGCGGATCCAATATGGCGGACAATTTCTTCAAAAACGTATTTGATTTGGCTGAAAGTCTGTACTCGGGGGTTTTCGGGGTCGCTGATTACGAATTCGAAGTCAAAATTCAGAAAAACAAAATGGCGGATCCAATATGGCGGACAATTTCTTCAAAAACGTATTTGATTTGGCTGAAAGTCTGTACTCGGGGGTTTTTCGGGGTCGCTGATTACGAATTCGAAGTCAAAATTTAGAAAAACAAAATGGCGGATCCAATATGGCGGACAATTTCTTCAAAAACGTATTTGATTTGGCTGAAAGTCTGTACCTGGGGGTTTTCGGGGTCGCTGATTACGAATTCGAAGTCAAAATTTCAGAAAAACAAAATGGCGGATCCAATATGGCGGACAATTTCTTCAAAAACGTATTTGATTTGGCTGAAAGTCTGTACTCGGGGGTTTTCGGGGTCGCTGATTACGAATTCGAAGTCAAAATTCAGAAAAACAAAATGGCGGATCCAATATGGCGGACAATTTCTTCAAAAACGTATTTGATTTGGCTGAAAGTCTGTACTCGGGGGTTTTCGGGGTCGCTGATTACGAATTCGAAGTCAAAATTTCAGAAAAACAAAATGGCGGATCCAATATGGCGGACAATTTCTTCAAAAACGTATTTGATTTGGCTGAAAGTCTGTACTCGGGGGTTTTCGGGGTCGCTGATTACGAATTCGAAGTCAAAATTTAGAAAAACAAAATGGCGGATCCAATATGGCGGACAATTTCTTCAAAAACGTATTTGATTTGGCTGAAAGTCTGTACTCGGGGGTTTTCGGGGTCGCTGATTACGAATTCGAAGTCAAAATTTAATATCTAAAATTTACTATCTAAAATTCATACAATTTTTGAGAACTGCTAAGTTTAAGGTAATAAGCATTATATCTTCTAGGAGCTGTTTACCTAGCTTCACTATTTCTTAGATCAGAAAGATCAAACTTAAGTGTTGAAAAGGCTCGGTCAACTGATACCTGAGATGCTTGAACAAAAGGTATAGTAAAGACAATTTTTTTAAATCCTCGTTTTTTGACCTTTCAAAAATTTTAAAACATTTGCCGATGTATGTTCTTTTCGACAATTGTCGAAGGAATCTATAACATCATTTACAGAATTTATATTTGATATTTGTTCATTGCTTTCTATGGCTTTCATCAACTTCTGTTCTTTGCAATTTGCAATTTATTTAAAGGTGAACTTTGAGAACTTTTATTAAGAATTTCTTTGTGGAGCTTCAGCAGAAGTTAACCATGTTTGACAAACTTGGCTCTAAGAGCACTGCAGCCAATATGGGCACTGAGCTTATAATAAACGAACAAAAATCTAACTTATAAATTATTATTAAACGATTTCCAAACAATTGCTCAAAATGAAAAGCCAGCGGAATTAAAATCACTTGGAATCAGCAGTTTTCAATTCAATAAATTTTAGGTGGAGCATCTTTAAAGAACTCTGAATACATGAATTACACAAGTTTACAAAAAAAGGCCAACTTTCGCAACAGAGAAGTTAACAACCGTTCCTTATGTGTTTTTGACCCAGCACGTCAGGTTCACGAGATATTCGCATAAACGTTTGTTTAGCGAGGTATCTTTACATTTGTTGGTCCTGTGGCCAATTTAAGTGTCCTATTCCAACAAAATTTGGTTTAATGTGAGCTGCATTGAATAACGTTACAGAAAAACCAAACATAATGTTTCAATTTTGCTGATAAGGTACAAATTTTTTGATTTTAATATTGAAAATGTGGTTATTTTTTATAAAATCGATTTTTTCCGAAGTTTAAATAATCTTTTTTTTCCGAAGTTTAAATAATTTAAAAAAAAATAGTTGGTAGTCCTTTGCATTTACTTATTTTACATATTTTCAGTTTTTCGAAGTCATCGCGCTTTTAAAAGTTATAGCCCTTTCCCTTTATAGCTAACTTTCCTGTTGCAAAAGTTGTCCTTTTTTGTAAACTTGTGTTATCAGTAAACGTTTGCATAATTTGCGGGTTTAAAAGATTTCATATATTATGGCCTCCAGGAAATCGATTGAGGTAACTTGGTCATAGTCCAAATCAAGAAATTCTTTTGATGTACATGAGCAACCTTCAATCAACATTACATTCTTCATAGTTGCATTCCTGTTCTGCTCTGCAGTTGTTATTCAAAAGATCTCTGCTCGATCCATATTCGCTTCTATTCAAATGTCGCAGGATTGGAGAACTTATTGAATGAGAGCAGTTAGATTACAAGCAATTTCTATATTTCACTGTAAGAGTCGTTGGACGAACTACATAAATGTTGAACCGAACCTAATTTTTTGAAAAAGGGGTCCGGTTCGGGTTCAGGTTCGAGGAGTTAGATATGTTAGGGGTTCGGTTCATGGTCCGGTTCGTCGGACCCAAAAAAACCGAACCGAACCGGTTCTAGGGGGTTCGGTATTCCGGACCTGTTTTCAACCCTAGTCACAACAATTAAAAACAACACCAAAAATATGAATCACTAAAAAAAAATAAATATAACCCAAACTTTTGTTTGAGGGGTGGTAGTGGAAAAATATTTTTATAAAAAAACACATTTTACCGAACATTTGTATGGCAGCTACAAAAAGTAGTCATCCGATCCGGTCGGTTCCGACATATTAGCAGCGTGCAGTAAAAAAAAGACTCCGTGCAAAGTTTCAGCTCGATAGCTTTAAAACTGAGGGACTAGTTTGCGTAGAAACAGACAGACGGACAAAAGGACGGACAAAGCTTAATCGACTCAGTTCGTCATGCTGATCAAGAATATATATACTTTATGTGGTCGAAGATGATTCCTTCTATCCGTTCCAACCTTTTGGGCAAAAATATAACACTTTCTCAAGTGGTGCATCCATTGTGGACAATTTCTTTTTAAAACGTATTTGGATTTGTTTTAAATTTAAAACCCGGAGGTTTTCGGTGTCGCTGATAACGAATTCAGAAGTCAAAATTCAGAAAAACATAATGGTGGATCCAATATGGTGGACAATTTCTTCAAAAACGTATTTGATTTGGCTGAAAGTCTGTACCCGGGGGTTTTCGGGGTCGCTGATTACGAATTCGAAGTCAAAATTCAGAAAAATAAAATGGCGTATACAATATGGCGGACAATTTCTTCAAAAACTTATTTGATTTGGCTGAAAGTCTGTACCCGGGAGTTTTCGGGGTCGCTATTAATCGAAAAGAAGGACATTTCTTAAAACGTGGTTTTTGTCGCTGATTACGAATTCGAAGTCAAAATTCAGAAAAACAAAATGGCGTATACAATATGGCGGACAATTTCTTTAAAAACTTATTTGATTTGGCTGAAAGTCTGTACTCGGGGGTTTTCGGGGTCGCTGATTACGAATTCGAAGTCAAAATTCAAAAAAACAAAATGGCGTATACAATATGGCGGACAATTTCTTCAAAAACGTATTTGATTTGGCTGAAAGTCTGTACCCGGGGGTTTTCGGGGTCGCTGATTACGAATTCGAAGTCAAAATTCAGAAAAACAAAATGGCGCATCTAATATGGGGGACAATTTCTTCAAAAACAAAGGAGAAGTCTTTTGAAATGGTACTGAACTATTTAACTCTAAAGAAATTCGCCCTCAAGAACGAAAAATGCTTGTTTTGAGATCATATATGCGACAGTTTCCTCCATAACAAAATATTCCAATGACACCAAAGTCAAACCAAGTCTAGTAATGTCATATTCTGACGTCAATATGTGGTTTGGTGATAACAAACAAAGCATGAATTGGTTTCATTGAAAGCGATTAAAGTTAGTTTTTCCAGCTTCTGTAGCTCTCCCATTTTGTTTAAAATTAATTTTCACAATACAATTTTCTCATATTAATAAAAACGTTTATATTTCAAGTATAAGTTTATGTATGTTTTTCATATACATACGTATATACACGTATATATATGTGTCTATGCCTTGTTTGCATGTATTTTAATGTATGTCTGAGTAAGAAGTAAATCGTCTTTTGTGTGACAAAAAAAATAAAAGAAACAAATTGTACTATAAAACTAAAAGCAAACCCAAAACAAATGAGTCACCTAATTGACTGGACAAACTTAAAAATCAAAACTATAATTAATTGGATTTCGTTTTGGTGTTTTAGCTAAATTAAGGTTTAACAAAATAGACAAAATTAAACAGAAATCTCGTTTGTTTACATTTTACGTGCGAATAAATCAACAACAGGAGGACTTCTCCGGCTCGGCCACAACCAAATTGAAGTCCAAACTATTTGGCCTCGCAAATCCCGACTTGATGCCATCCCAGCCATCTTCGGCCTTATATTCACCGGATCGTATGCGGGCATAGACCTCTTGGGTGACCATACGAAAGGCCTCCTCCACATTGGCCCCGGTACGGGCGGAAGTCTCTACAAAATGCAGACCGTGTTGTTTGGCAAATGTTTGTGCCTCCTCCGTGGACACCTCGCGCTGTCCACCCGCATTGATGAGATCCAATTTGCAGCCCACCAAGGCGAACACTGGACGATGCGGTTCAATGTGTCGCTGGGCCTCCATCATCCACAGTGGAATATGCTCGAAACTGGCATGATTCGAGATGTCATAGACCAAAAGCACGCCCACCGAATTGCGATAATATGATTTGGTGATGGAACGGAACCGCTCCTGTCCGGCGGTGTCCCAAAGCTGGAGTTTGATCTGTGTGCCATCTTTCATTTCAATAAGGCGGGCAAAGAAATCCACACCCACAGTGGGATCCGACAGCTAACAAAGGGAGAACAATGAGGAGAGATTATGCAATATGGGTGTGTGTGTGTGTGTGTATAAATTATTAACTGCACTTTATCTCACCTCGGCAAATTTTCCATCTGTGAAAAATTTTAACAGCGAACTTTTGCCCACTGTGCTGTCGCCGATGAGTATCAAGCGGAATTGATACTCAAAAATTGGCTCCACCATAGCTCTCTCTCTGTGTGGTTGTTGTAGTTGTTGCAGTTAGCAGCAGCAGCTGGAGGATGCTTTTGTTATATTACAGCTAAGACGCAGTTACTGTTATAGTTTGTGTTTGTGTGTTGTGCCCTTGCCCCTTTTTTGTCTCGTCCTAATGTGGATTTGGTGGGGGCCTGCCCACAGTTGCTGCCTATACTCCTACACCAGATTTAATGGCACTTACAGTAAGTGCACCCACTCGTTGGCTAGGTGATTTGTAAAAATAATTATTTGCTTTTTTTTTTGTTCTATGTTTGGTTAATTCTCAGCTGCCTGCTTGTTTTGTTTCGATACAGTGTGCCCGTAGTCGCTTAACTGCACTTTGACTTTGACGTTTACACGAGGTTTGCCTATTGTGATGTTTGGTTTTTAAAACGAAAAATTTTTGGTTTTACGTTAAAAATTAGTGAATATAAAGAAATGTGCAAAACTAGTTGTTTTAGTACAATATGTAAGTTCCCCTGGAAATGGAGGGACTGGAAATAAGGCAGCGTTTTTGAAATCAAAAAACTAGTGAGTCGATCTAACTGAAATTTATGATGATTGGGATTGATAAACATAGATCAGATTGTCAAAAGGGTATTGGGTAATGATAAAAAGGGGGTGCCCCACCGTTGTTTTTTAGTCTTCTTTTTAAACATTTTGGATAAAAAGTTCGTAGTTTCATCAATTTCATGGTGATTTAGATCCTTTTCATAGGCGTTTCATTGTCCCAATTAACTTTAAATATTTATGAGGCAGTTGATAATCAAGGCAGCATTTATTTAATCGACGCAACCCGAATCTGTAAATAAAATACATTTCGATATTGTGTCCCAAAGTCTGGACACACTGTGGCCCCGCTGCACAGAAAATAGTTGATGGCGATTCCTACGAGAAAACATATGAACAACGTTCAAAAATGCCAATCAAAGAAAACAAAAAATAACGTATCATTTACATTAACTATAGCGCACAATAAACCAAAATTGGTCGCGGTGCACCACTTCCCCAACAACAAATAATAATACATTAACTATAACTAATAAAATATTATTAAATTAAGAACTAAACAAGAAGTTTGTCGACACATATATCAATGGACTCTTTATACAAAAGGCTATACTTTGCATCACCTATGTCGAAACGAAGCTCTTAAAAAAGTTTGGCGCCAAAACATTTTTTATAATGTTTGAGCATTTTGTTCTGTGTAGCCTCACCGAAATCCCAGACTCGTTTCTAAATTTTTGCGCGCACACAGTGGCGTAGCGTGTGGTTATGCCGCCCGGGGCGGAAGTCGACTTAGCCGCCCCCTCCCATTTGAATCGTTCTCAATTTTAAACTTCTTTCTAAATTAGATTAAGTTTTTCTTGTTCTTTGCATCAAAAACTTCTCTGTTACATAAAGGGATTAGGGATGACAAAGACCTAAATTGGGGTATTATTTTGCTAAAGTTGCTATCATCGTTAAGTATTATTGGAAAGAATTTTTTAACTGTGGGATATATAAGAAGGAGCCCCCGAAAATTTTATCGCAAAAGCCATGGAAACGTTTTGTGCTTACTTTCTTGACCAAAATTTAAAAAAATAATTGACTTCGATGGACCGAAACAAAAATTATTTCGAGGTCGAACATAGTTTTCTGGTTTGATATCAAATGCGTTTCGAATTAGCTTTCTTTTGTAGTCTGCCTGCAGAGGTTTATACTTGAGGCTGAGTTACGAGTTGGACTACGCTTTTTATACCCTTGGAGAGGGTATATTAAAATTGTCCATATGTTTGTAACGCACAGAAGGAAGCATCTCCGACCACATAAAGTATATATATTCTTGATCAGCATGACAAACTGAGTTGATATAGCCATGTCCGTCTGTCCGTCCGTCCGTCTGTTTCTATGCTATCTCCTCCGTCAGTTTTAAAGCTATCGTAACCAAACTTTGCAGAAAGTCATTTGGTACAAATACGCTGCACATTTGTCGCAACCGGCCGGATCGGATGACTATAGCATATAGCTGCCATAGGAACGATCGGTTGAAAAAGTAGTTCTAGTGAGAAAACGCTATCGCTCCCAACCCTCGTATTTATAAGTTTTTTATGCATTAACATAATATCAGCAAGTTTTATGCATATCGGGCTACTATATAGTATAGCTGCCATACAAAAGATAGGTCTGAAAAAAGTTTTAGTATGAAAAACTTATTTGTTTTCAATGCTATCGCTCCCAAACTCGTTACTGATCAATATGATAAGCTAACACATAATTCTGTCAAGTCTGATCCAAATCGGATGACTATAGCATATAGCTGCCATAGAAATGATCGGTCGAAAAAATTGTTTTAGTGAGAAAAACTTTTTTGTTTTCAATGGCAGCGTCTTTGTACGTTCCAGTTATAAATATTAACGGTCTCAACACTATTTTAGAGAGTTTGATCAAAATCGGATGAATATATCGTATAGCTGCCATATAAAAAACTGGCAGTAATATATCATGCTTTTGGAAACTTAACATAACCCAAACTGTGGAAAGGTGCTTTAGTTTAGAAATAGTACTTGAGATTGTCCTGCTCATTGGGCGCCATTATGACCTAAGAAATTTGAAGTTGTCTAGAATAGTATTATAAACCCCAAATATTCGGAAAATATCGCGAAATATGTATAACGAACTACAAAGAATTAATGTAAAAATATTTTATGGTGTTTGTTAATTGTTCTTTTTTGATTGACTCTATAAATTTGTGTGATTTTCCATGTAACAAGGAATTAAATAACTCTTTCTGAATTAATTAAAAAGTTTATTTAAAAACAACTTTATAAGTTTGCTCATAGGATAGACATTTTTGGTTTTTAAAATGGAAAATATGGTTATTTTTTGATAAAATCGTTTTTTTTTTACTATTTTTCAGTTGACACAACTTTCGTTTCATAAGAAATTTTCAAAGCATACTACAAATCTGCACCCCCCTGCATACTCCCTTGATAATATAATCATATATATAATATATTGGAAAGGCTTGATAGGAAGAAGCAGGATGAAATAGTGGAAGATATGGAATCCCCAACATCTTTGATTAAGTCAAACACAAGGTCTAAAAACTGCAGCATTTTTGACTCCGTCCATTGTAGACCACTTATCTTTAAATCCCCATAAACTGACTCGTAAACTTTCAAAAATGCGTCCAATAAATATTTATTTTATTACTAGTTCTTGAAGTGCAGAATCTTGCAACTTTCTCCATGTTGAAACAACAGCAGAGTCTAAATAACCTTCAGGAATACCACTATGTTTTAATTTTAGACAAGAGCCCCTAGCAACTCGGAGCCATAAAAATTTGCCGCCCAAAAATTTGCGACCGGGGCAAGCAAAACAAACCTTAGTCAAAAATTTTAAATGGGAGAGCACTCTGTACATACAAGTAATTTAAAATTGTATGTTAAAAAAGCGGAAGGGAGGAAAAATTTTTAAAAAAAAAAAATAATAGCAGTTCCCGCAGTTTACGATTTTTTTCCCGCAATTGGACTTTGAAAAAAGCCAGGTTGACGGGGAAAAAAAGCCGATTTGGCAACACTGGCTCGCCCCATTGCACACCTGATGCAGATCTTTCCTTCTCCTACGCAGATATTGTTATTTATTCAGAAATTTCGAGCAGCAAATGCATCGGTTATACCAAAATGCACAAGATCTTCTGCTGATTAATTTAGCCAGAAAGATACCGGAGCATTCGAATTCCTAAAATATGTCCCAAAACACCCAATTATGAAAATTACGAATTACAATTATGAATACGCGATTTAATTTCGTATAAACAGTTTACTATCGTTACTTTGTCTCTTCGATCCGGCAGCACTCTGCAACAGCTGTTCCCAAATTGAGAGTATAACCGTAACTTAGAAGCACAAAAATACTACAGAGAGAGAGAGAGAGAGAGATCTAACATCTTTATTTTATTATTAAAAAATTTAGTTTAATGTCAAAATCATTTTGGATTTAAACCTCAATTTCAAATGTATTACAACTCCGTTCGTTCTAGAGTCAACAACAAAATTTATTTTATCCTCTTATTGGTCCAACAATAAAAAGTATTTGCCGGTCAAATCAACGTGTGTGTGTGTGTGTTTGCCCAGCCGCGAGGTTATCGAACTAACTGTTATTTACCGTTAATATTTGCATTTTTACATGCTTACATAGGACTACAGATGTGGAAATTCCTCCTTAACGATGCAGTGTCCTTTGTGCGCGGCAATGTACGAGATTTCAGTTTAAATGCCCTGCGCCTGCTGCCACAATTGCCGCAGCTCAGTCCCTATGATGTGAGTACCCACATACCATATCAAAGTTGCAGCTGCACACGGGGGTAACCAATTATTTTCTTGTCAGGTCAACGTGGTGCTTAGGGAAAACGAATTTGTGTACCAATTCCCCGTGGACGGCATTATACGCAGCTATGAGACAAATCAATTGGGCTCCAATTCCCCTTGCGAGGATTCACGCACCGAGGCCAGCCTGCTCTTTCGTAATGGTTTTATTTGTGGCATTTTCGATGGTCATGGCGGAGCCTCCTGCGGTCAAGTGGTATCCAAGCGACTGTTGCGCTATATCTCGGCTGCCACGCTGCCACGACAAGTGTTGCGCGAGCAACTGAAACAGGGCTGCTCCAGCCAAACCTTCCTCAAGTGTCACAACGATAATGAGGATTTTGTCAGCGAGATTAAGCCCATCTATGAGCAAGCCTTTCAGAAGTACATTAAAGAGGTGGCTAAGACACCGCAGCGAGATGTGGCCAGTGAACTGCAGCATGCCTTTGTGCAGTTGGATGAAACATTGTCGGAGGAGGCACTGTCCATGAGGGATGCACGCACCATGAATGTGGCCATTTCAGGTGGGTGTTAGACTACTTAATGTTCAATTTATTAATTAATTCTACCCGCCACAGGCGCCGTGGCCTGTCTGGTGCATTTGGAGGGTCTTAAGCTGCATGTGGCCAGCACTGGAGATTGTGGCGCCGTTTTGGGCATTTTAGATCCAAAGACCAATCAATGGCTGCCCAAAAAACTCAATCAGGAGCACAATGTGGATAACAGGCAGGAGGTGAAACGCATTTTGGATGAACATCCCAAGGAGGAGCATGCCACGGTGATACGAAATGGTCGTCTACTAAGTCAATTGGCCCCACTGCGTGCATTCGGTGATTTCCGCTACAAGTGGTCACTGGACACCATGGCGAAGTGTGTGCTGCCCCTGTTGGGTGAACAGGCCATGCCGCCGCATTACTATACGCCCCCCTACCTAACTGCACGACCCGATGTCCAGGAGCATGAGCTGAGCGTGGGGGACAAGTTTCTAGTCATTGCCAGCGACGGACTGTGGGATTTCTTGTCACCCAGCGAGGTGGTCAGTTTGGTGGGGGAGCACATCAACTCGAAGAAGATATTGGAACCAATGCGTCTGCCCGAGGGTGACATCACATTGCAGCAGATCTCCGAGCAGCTGGCCGAACGCAAGTGAGTTTGATTAGCATTCCCAAACTGAACTCTCTCTCTCTAGCCGCTTTGCCCTTTTCAGAGCCGGACTCACACGCAAACCCGTGGATTCGAATGCGGCCACCCATTTGATACGCCATGCCTTGGGTGCCACCGACTATGGCATTGAGCACTCGAAGATCTCCTACTATTTAACCCTGCCCAAGGATGTGGTGCGCATGTATCGCGATGATATCACCATTACCATCATTTACTTCAATTCGGAGCATATTGCCAAACTGAAGGGTGAAACGAACACGGCCACGCCTGGCGCGTGATTGTGTCCCGTGCCCCAGACATCTCCTAGTCCTTTTGTTCTAAGCCTGCGTGTGTGTGTGTACAAATTTATGATTACTATTGGAGCCCCCCGCCTCAAACCAAATTTGGGCCCAAAACAAAAACCAGCTAAATTTTCTGTAGCCTTTAAGTGTTTCGTTTAAGTTTTGTTTATACATTTTAAACAAGTCCTGAAATTGTTGTGTTGCTGCCCGATTATTTAGTTGAATGCGGAAGACGTAGCCTCTGGGCTGAATACAAAACATAAAATAAAAAAAAAAAAAACAATACACGAGTAAAGGGCTTTTGGGCAATTTTTCGTACAGTTGAAAGGGAAAGTTATGACTTTTTGGAGATGCAACGGAGTAAAGAGCGATCCTAGAACGGAAAATACGGAAAAAGTAGTTTTTACTTAATTTTTCCGAACCTCCGTAGTACTCTTCGGACAAATTTAACAAAAAGCGGGGACTGTTTTCCTACGGACGCATTTCAATAGTTGAAATTCGACGGCATTTAGGGCGATTCTAGAAGATATAGTTAGAAAAAAGTCCTTTTTGGCATTTTTTCGAACCGCTGTAGCTTAGAAATAGCGGAAAAAGGTCTTTCCGTGCAGATTTAAGAAAATTCGGGGACTATATTCCCACGGACGCATTTCAAAAGTTGAAATTCGACGGCATTTAGGGCGATTCTAGAAGATATAGTTAGAAAAAGTCCCTTTTGGCATTTTTTCGAACCGTTGTAGCTTAGAAATAGCGGAAAAAGGTCTTTCCGTACAGATTTAAGAAAAGGTCCACGGACGCATTTAAAAAGCGTCTGATATTTGATCTTTTTGTTTTTCCAATGGACGATTTTAAAAGCTTAAACTCGACGGAATTTATGGCGATTCTAGAACAGAAAATCATGAAAAAGTATTTTTTTTGCCATAGTTTTGTGACTGCCGTAGCTCCGGAAAAGTATTATCGTACAAATCCGTCTTAAGAACGGGTCTCAAGTTTAAATTAGACGAAATTAAGGGCGATCACAGAACAGAAAATCCGTAAATATAACTTTTATTTTTTTGTAACTTTTTTCCGGAAAATGTATTTTCCGTACAGATTTAAGAAAAACCACGGATGTTATTTTTCAGAAAAGGAGGAAATAGTTTAGATTCAACGGAATTAAGGGCGATCCAATTAACAGATAATTCGGAAAAAGTATTTTTTTGCCTTTTTCCGACTGCCGTAGCTCCGGAAAAGTAATTTCCGTACAGATCCGTCTAAGGTCTGGTCATTTAAATTCGACGGACCAGCAGAAAATCCGTAAATAGAACTTTTTGGCATTTTTCTGAACTGCCTTAGCTTAGCAAGTCCGGAAAATGTACTTTCCGTACAGATTTTAGAAAAAACATGGATGTTATTCTTAAGCAAAGCATGATATAGTTGAGATTCGACGGAATTAAGGCCAATCCAAAAACAGAAAAACCGGAAAAAGTATTTTTAATTTTTTTTTTCGAACTCCTTAAGTCCAAAGAAACACTTCACGTACAGATTTAAGAAATAGTCAGTACATTATTCCAAAAGAACGGGTCCCAAAAGTTTAAATTCGGCGGAATTAAAGGCAATCCCAGAACAGAAAATGTGGAAAACGTACTTTTTGGCATTTTTTCGAATTGCCGTAGTTTTAAATGTTCGAAAAAAAGTACTTTCCGTGCAAAGGAAAAAACGTTATTCTTAAGAACAAGCTTTCAAAGTTAAGATTCGAGGGTATTATCGCGATACAAGAAAAGAAAATCTGATATGAAAGTCCACTTAAGTATTTTTCGGGTAGATTTTAGAACAAGTAGGGACGTTATTCCTAAATAAGGGCCTCAAAAGTTGGGACTCGACGGAAGAGTACTTTCCGTACAGATTTAAAAAAAAGCGTGGACGTTTTTCTTAGGAAAGAGGTTCTAAGGTTGAGGTTTGATGCAATTAAGGGCGATCCTAGAGAAGAAAATACGAAATAATAGTCCAGATAAGTAATTTCCGGGTAGATTTAAAGAACAAGCAGGGCCTCTTCAGAGGGCCTAGCCGGCTTTTTTTGGGCTTAAAAGTTGAGATTCGACGGAAGAGTACTTTCCGTACAGATTTAAAAACAAAGCGTGGACGTTTTTCTTAGGAACGAGGTTCTAAAGTTGAGATTCGAAGGAATTAAGGGCGATCCTAGAGAAGAAAATCCGGAATGAAAGTCCAGATAAGTATTTTCCGGGTAGATTTTAGAACAAGTAGGGACGGTTTACATAAGGAACGAGTTTTTAAAGTTGAGTTTCGAAGGAATTAAGGGTGATACTCGAGAAGTATATCCGGAATGAAAACTTTTTGGCAATTTTTCGAACTGCCGTAGCTTAGAAAGTCCGGATAAAGTACTTTCCGTACAGATTAAATCAAGAGCGTGGACGTTTTTCTTAGGAACGAATTTTTTAAAGTTGAGATTTGAAGGAATTATTGGCGATCCTACAGAAGAAAATCCGGAATGACAACTATTTAGCATTTTTTCGAACTGCCGTAGCTTTGAAACTGCCGGAAAAAGAACTTACCGTACAAATTTAAGAAAAAAGCTTGAACGCGTGGAATAAAAAGTTGAGATTCTACGGAATTACGAGCGAACTTAGAGCAGAAAATACGCAAAAATCTTATTTAGGCAGTTTTTTCGAGCTGCCGTTGCTTTGAAAGTCCGGAAAAGTATTCTCCGGAACGATTTTAGAACAAGCGCGAACGTTGTTCCAGACGACGGGCCTTAAAAGTTGAAATTTGAAGGAACTAATGACGATCCTAGAGAAGAATATCCGAAATGAAAACTATTTAGCATTTTTTCGAACTGCCGTAGCTTTGAAACTGCCGGAAAAAGAACTTACCGTACTAATTTAAGAAAAAGCTTGAACGCGTGGAATAAAAAGTTAAGATTCTACGGAATCACGAAAGAACTTGGAGAAGAAATTATGAAAAAAATCTTATTTAGGCAGTTTTTTTGAGCTGCCGTTGCTTTGAAAGTCCGAAAAAGTATTCTCCGGAACGATTTTAGAACAAGCGCGAACGTTGTTCCAGACGACGGGCTTTAAAAGTTGAAATTTGAAGGAACTAATGACGATCCTAGAGAAGAATATGCGAAATGAAAACTTTTTGGCATTTTTTTGAACTGCCGTAGCTTTGAAACTAACGGAAAAAGTACTTGCCGTACTAATTTAAGAAAAAGCTTGGACGCGTGGAATAAAAAAGTTAAGATTCTACGGAAATACGAGCGAACTTGGAGCAGATAGTACGGGAAAAACTACATTTAGGCGGTTTTGAAAGTCCGAAAAGTATTCTCCGGAATGATTTTAGAACAAGTACGGACATTGTCCCTGAAGACGGGCTTTAAGAGATGAAATTTGACGGAACTAAGGGCGATTCTAGAGCAGAAAATCTAATTAAAGCACTTTTTTGCCATTTTTTCGGACTGCCGTAGCTTTGAAACTTCCGGAAAAAGTACTTACCGTACTAATTTAAGAAAAAGCTTGGACGCGTGGAATAAAAAGTTAAGATTCTACGGAATTACGAGCGAACTTGGAGCAGAAAATACGCAATAAATCACATTTAGGCAGTTTTTCAAGCTGCCGTTGCTTTGAAAGTCCGAAAAAGTGTTGTCCGGAATGATTTTAGAACAAGTTCGGACGTTGTCCCTGAAGACGGGCTTTAAGAGATGAAATTTGACGGAACTAAGGACGATCCTAGAGCAGAAAATCTAATTAAAGTATTTTTTGCCATTTTTTCGGACTGCCGTAGCTTTGAAACTCCGGAAAAAGTAATTTCCGTACAGATTGAAACAAAATTAACAACTTATCCCTAAGCACGGGCTTCAAACGTAGAGATTTGATGGACTCAGGGGCGATGCAAGCAGTTTTTGGCATTTGATGGGAATGCCGTATGCATTAAAAGTCCAGAAAAGTACAAGATTCCGTAGAGTAGTGAACCAAGCCCTGCAGAAGCACTGAAAATTCCGTGTTCGTTCCATCCCATTCCTTTCTTCCACTCTCCGCCCCCAAATCGAGACACAATTTTGCTTCAATTTTGATCGAGAATCGATTAGGTTTATTTTTTACACTTACAGTCATTACACTTGGGATAACCACACTACGCCTATTTAACTATGGTCAATCTGTAGAATCTAGGGAGCGTTTTACATACCAAATTAAGGTAGATTAAGGTAGATTTCGGGGGGTGGGGGCAGGTAGGGTGAGGACAACTTGCAACTGGTAAACGATACGAAAATCCTAAGCCTAAGACATTTGACAAAAAAAAAAGAATAAATCATATCCATAATGATAACTACTTTTCTCTCTGGGCAGACGACGTTGGCTAATCCTTGGCATCCTGTTCGGCCGCCTCCTGCCGACTCACACAGTTCAGGAACTCCATCTGGATGTGCGTAATCTGGGTTTTGCTGAAGCATTGCATTTTCTTCTTGAGGAAATCAAAGAAGAGATCTAGTTCATCGCGCTTGGCCAGAGCCTGGGCCACCTGCTGCTGCTGATGTTGCTGGTGTTGCTGTTGCTGGTGATGATGCAGATGCTGATGATGCTGTTGTTGTTGGTGTTGTTCGTCATCCTTGATGAGGGTGCTGCTGACGGTGAGAGGAGTGCCAGCACCACTGCCACCGTTGCCGCATGTCAGCGAGGGCAGCTGCAGTATGGTGGCCGTGGGCGTGGTAAAGGATGTGGTATTGCACAGGGCGGCGGCTGCCGTGGGCGTGGTCGTCACAGTGGCTGCATTAAGGGACACCGCAGCAGTACTGGAAATGGTCACACTGGTGCTGGTGGCCTCGGTGACATCCACTAAGGCGATTTGCTGCGTTACCCCGCCGCTGGGATCATGGCGCGAGTTCGTCGTGACACCGCCCGTGGTGGTTACCAGTGTGAGATTCTTGAGCTTGCCATCGGCCACCACAGTGCCTCCGGCTAGCACGCTGTTGGAATTGCTGCCGCCTCCACTGCCTGCATAGGCGTGATGCTGTGTGCGCACCGCCACCGTCTGCGTCTCAATGTCCGAGATGCAAAAGTCGTGCGCATCGATGTAGTGAAAGCCCTTGCTGTCGGCCACATCACTGCCGTCCCCGTCCACACCCATCTCACAGTCCACATGGGCTCCGCTGGCCTCCTCGTACAGGCAAACCTCCTCATAGTCCACCTCGGCCCCGGTGGCTCCATCCTCGTCCAGTTCGTGTTTCACTATGTCCACCACCTGGCCATCATCCACCTCATCGTCCACATCATCCACCTCGTCGTCGTCCACCACATCTTCGTCGTCGTCGTGCGCAATCTGGGAGAGCTCAATGCTGGAGATGCTGCCGTCGTGTTGCGTCTGATGGTGGTGATGATGATGGTGCTGGTGGTGCGTATGCTGCTGCTGCTGCTGATGATGATGGTGTGCATGATGATGCTCATCGGCCACACTCTCCTCGTAGGCGGTTAAAATGAAGGTCTCCGCCTCGTCGCTGACCAGGGTGATCTGTGAGGCGCCGTGATGGGAGAGACCGTCATCATCCACCACATCGTCCTCCTCGTCGCCCACAAGATCCTGCTTCTGCTGTGGGTCATGCTTCAACTGCAGCATGGTGCCAATGGGCGCAGCCGTGGTACCCATGGTCTCATAGCTCTGAGTGCGATGCGATTTCAGTTTAGGTTGATAGACTGTCGACAGGAATTCCAATTCCTTGGCATAGCGCCATTTGGACAGGCGACCCTCTATGCATTTGGGGGTGCGCAGACGATACTGATGGTAGGTGTCCCGCAGGTTCTTCCATTTGCGTCTCACCTCCTGGACCGTGTACTTATCTAAAAGATAATGAGATTATGAGATTAGAGGCGAATGCCAGCATACCATTTACGGTCTATACTCACTGCCTATTTGCTGGGCCACCTCCTGCCAGCCACTAAGGATATCTGATCTTCTTCTCTGATTGGGTTGCAATTTGTAGTTGTACAGGGCCGGGTTCTGGCGCACCAAGTTGATCAGTGTGAGTATGTCATCCGTTGGAGCATTATCCTTGTGATAACGCTTACGCTCCTGTGTGGACATGTTGCTTGTTTTGCAATTGTTATTGTTTTTACTGTTGACTCTCTCGGGCTTCTCGCTGATATGGGTAACACACACACGCGCACATACACAGGGCGACCACAACACTCACACACACAGACAACGACGAGTCGCTGTCCAGGCTTCTTGCCACTCGGTGGTTGGTTTATTGTTTAGTGCACGCACTTAACAGGCTCACTTATTGTGAGGCCTATGATTTATTTGTTCACTTAAGGCTTATAGCTGTGGTTAGATCAATGACAAAATGCACGAATTTCCATATCAATTATGGTTGCAAAGGTGTGGGTTAAGTGTGACCGCCAAAGTCAAGCGTAAAAATACACAAAAAAAAATCAAAAATATGAGCGAGTACGCGCTGAGTGTGACCAGACTTGGAGGCGCCAAACTTGAATTGGAGTTGCCATTTAATGGGCCGTTACGCTTTAAATTCAAAGGAAGGAAGGAAGCCAATTCTGAACTTGTGGGGATAATGTATGTAGGAACCTAATAAGGAGCAAAGAATTTAACTTTAATTTTTCAAGCTGAACAAAAGAACGTCTGCGGCCATTAAAAAATTTTAATAAAAATTTGGCCTGATTGCAGATAAAATATGGTTCCATTCATTAATATTTTGAATAAACATGGTCGTCATTAAAAATTCACACAGATTTTCAAATTTTTGGCCTGTGTAAACTTCGTTAAGCATTTAAAAAAGAAAAATTTAAAATGAAATTATAAAACAACATAACGAATTCCATTTTATGATGGTATTTCCCTTTTTTTTTTCACTCTTTAGTAAAATACAGAGTTTACACTTTTTGATTAACAAAAATAAATAAATAGATAACACTAATACATTTAGCATGGCTTTCCGTCAGCTTTTCTTTAGAAAATTTACATGTTAGAAATATTCTGCTATAAAGCCTATAGATAAAAGCCTCTTTTAAAAATTGGTACAGCGTGTTCCAGTCGGGTCCGTTTAGGATTGAGATCAACTGCTGAAGGTCCAGTTTTCCAAGACGCCAATGGGCAACCCTGATTTCCTGCAGAATTGGACAGATTGCGATGAAATGGGTCGTGTCTTCAATGCTGTGAAGATTGCACAGGGAACATACGTTGGGTGTATTTCTATATGATCTATGGTTGAGTTGTAGCAATTCGCAGCGTGCACGGAAAACGAAGAAATTAAGTGATCGGCTGTATTTGTCGTTGAAGTAATTATTTAACCCCAAAGAGAGATTCAGGTGTTTATAGTAATAGTATATATATTTTTTTAATTGAATAAATAATACTTAATAAATATATCGTTAAAGTAACTGGCTTTACAAAGATTATTACAAAGTATATAAAAAGAAAAACAGAATTGACTACACAGCCGCAGAAAAAAAAAAGAGGGGAAAGCTTAACTTGTACTATAACCGTGCGACTTTTACCATGCAGCATACGAATTTTCAAACGATTTCAACATACCCTTGTGTTTGAGACGTAATATTGATGAACACGACAAACTCTTCACTAAAACTATTTTCGACCAAACATTTCTCCTATGGAGCTATAAGTCACCGATCGCAATGGCAGCGTATTTGTCCCAAAGAACTTCGTGCAAAGTTTTCAACTTGGTTTATCAAACTGAGAAATTAGTAACAGACGATAAATTAGTTAATAGTAACTTAAATTGTAGGTAAATTAGGTTAATTTACTAAAAATCTCCATTATTGATCCTCCAACGATATTTTGTAGCTTCCTGAATAAATGCTGCCAATGCCGCCCAGCTCTCTCCATTTAGGACTCGTTTAGTCTCCTCTGCTGATAAAATGCTTCGATTGAAGTGTAGCAACCGAAACTCTGCTAGTATGGGGCAAATTGACAGAAAGTGTTGGATGTCCTCACGTTCTCTCAGATTACAAAGGCTACATTCCAGAGATCCAACTTGCCTGTATGGAGTTGCATTAAGGTTAAGCGTTTCGCACCTGGCTCTACAAATCGCACTAATTCGGGAAATGCCCAAATCATCGTTGAAGTAATTGCGATCACCCAGATTATGCAAAAGTGATTTGTACATTAACCGCTCGTTACTGGCACTGGCCTGGTCTATAAACATTTCCCTTTCCACTTCGCTAATTTTGCTGATGATTTCCGCGTGTGAATGCTGCCAATGCAAGGGGTTCTCCAATTGTATGACGCAGTTGCAATCATTTGCCAGTTCTTTCCAGGAAGAGAAACAGCCCGTTTCTTCTAAAAGCATCTGTTTCGCTATGAGCTTCGGCATCCTTGTATCGGGCATTTTCATAACTTTTGACATATAGTCAAAATGTCTTTGCAGCGTATAAGTATACAGCGAGGACAGCCCCGTTTCTATGTAAATAACATAATTGGGTGTGTTGAGTGGAAGTCTGAAGACTTTCTTAATAAAGAAGGTTAGAAGACGCTCTACGTCCGGATACCGCAAGTAACCCCAAATCTCTGCTGCATAGCTCTGAATAGACCGCACTGCAGCACAAAAAAGTGCATACTTGATACTTGGCTTAACGTTCTCTCTACCCAACAACGCTTTCCATGAGCAGTTGATAGCTATTTTGGACTCTTTCAGTTTCTTCTTGATATGCTCCGTAAAAGACATATTTGCTGACAAGAGAACTCCCAGGTACTTGTATCTTCTGACTATTTCGAGTGGAACACCCTCCATGTTCCAGGTTTCATTTCGAGCACATCGGCCTCCACCTGCCCTGACGACCATTATCTTCGATTTCTCCGTATTGATTTGCAGACTCCACTGGTAACAGTACTCCGTGACTTTGTTGATCATTTGCTGAAGCATGTGCGGACTGTCGGCCAAAATACACATGTCGTCGGCATACATTAGCGTCTTAATAGTTTGGCCCGCTATTGTTACTCCTCCGGGCAGGTTCTCAGTGATATCGTCTACATATAATGAGAAGAGTAAAGGACTCAATATGCAGCCCTGTCTGACTCCAGTATTGGTTACAAACCAATCCGAAATTGTGGTTCCATCCCATACTGCTGCACTATTATCTGCATATAGATTTTGTAAAGCACACAAAATTTTAGTGGATAGGCCCAAGTTGCCAAGTTTGTAGAAGAGACTTCTCCGGTTCACTGTATCGAAAGCAGCCTTAAAGTCGATGAAAAAGATATACAACTTTTTACCTTTCTGCAGGAAGGAATTCGATATGGCAGTAAGAGCGAAAATGCTGTCGATAGTCGAATAGCCTTTTCGAAGCCAACGGCACTCGCTGAGCGCGTCGAATCCTTACCCAACTTAAGCGGCTAAGAAGAACTCCTGAAATATTTTCATTACTACATTTAAACAGGAGATGCCTCTGTAGTTGTTGGCCAGGGTAGGATCTCCTTTTTGTGTATGGGGATAATAATACTTCGCTTAAAGGACGGGGGAAATTTGTGAAAAGATCATTGTAGGCCATCGTAAGCAGATCAATGAAACCCGTCTCTCGCATATTTGAAGAACTCGACGATCCTATCCTCTCCTGGCGCTTTATTCCTCTTGATAGAGCTTATGGCATATATTACCTCCGTCGTATTAAAATTTCTTCAAGCTCATTCGACTGAATAAGACGGGGCTTGTACGTAAAGCAGTTGCAAAGTAGTTTGCCAGACTTGACGCAAGGAATAGGTGTTTATATAACATCCTGCTAGAGCTGTTGTAGGCTTGGTCAATAAAATTTGCACGATTTCTACAGTCAATCCTCTCTAGTAAGCTGCTGTACGATTTTTTCCAGGAAGCTTTATCGCAAGGGTCAATCTGCAGATTTGCCAAAGCTCGTCAAACGGCAAAGCAGTGAGATCGACGTTCCAATAAAAATTTTGCCGTAGCGTATACCAAACGACTTTCGGGAAGGTCAAACGTCTTTCTCATGTATCCAAAATGTGAGCCCAGAGTATACGTAAATTACGTGGTAGACGAAAGATTTTTTGATGAAATATCTGTGGAGTCTTTCTATTTCCTCGTATGTCCTGAATCCCCACATCTGAGAGCCATAACACATAATTGAACGGGCAGTGGCTTCAAACATTCGGTATTTGACACTATGTGGCACGTGCTGTTTATCCAGGAGCGTATTCCATGTACTATTAAGAGCTAATTTTTGCCTACATGTGAGAGTTCAGCGACATGTTGGAGGACAGAGTAATTCCCAAATATTTGAAGAAGGCAACCCGTTCGATTATTGCTGAATTCATGTGCCATTTTTCATCTAACGACCATGATTTTAGTTTTTTCTGTGTTGACTTTCAGACCCCAAAGGCAGCAGTTTGCGTACAGTTCATCTAACATGTGTTGCAGGGCATTTGGTGAGTTTGCCATTAGTACTAAATCGTCTGCGTACATCAAGAGTTTTACGCGCGAGCCTCAAAAAGGCATTAAAATGCCTCCCGAAAGCGAAGTTGTTAAGTTTTCTATAAACAGCGCAAACAAAAGCGGGCTTAACAGGCACCTCTGTTTGACTCCAGAGTTGTTTGAAAACCATTTAGACAGTTGTGAGCCGTCCCATACTGAGGTTGTATTGTTTTCTTCGATGAAACACCAATGCTGCTTAGCTTATAAATCAGGCTTCTTCGGTTAATTGAGTCAAATGCCGCTCTGAAGTCTACAAAGCAGAGATATTGTTTACGTTTTCCTCCAGATACATGATTGCTGTGGATGTAAGCACAAAAAGGCTGTCCACCGTCGAGTATCCTCTCCTAAATCCGAATTGAAATTCGCTTAGCTTGCTCTGCCCATCTACCCATGATTCTAATCGTGTATAAAGCACCAAGGTAAAAATTTTTGCTATTGTTTTTATACAGGATATACCTTGTAGTTCGTCGCTTCCGTCGGGTTACCTATTTTGAAAATGGGGAATATTATACTTTTTATAAAACTTTCTGGGAAGGATGCTTCGGAAAATAGCCGGTTAAACTCATTAGTTAGCTTGCTTATAAAAATCTTGGGGGCTCCCTTGAAGAATTCAGCTGGTATACGATCTTCTCCTGGTGCTTTGTTCAATTTTGTTTTTTTTTTATAGCTGTTTGAACTTCTTCCAAGGTAATGAGTTTGTCGAGCTCTTCTACTTGATTTAGAGGAAGGTACCAGTTAATGTTGACAAGGCCATCTGGCCAGGCATGTTGCATCTGCATTTATGTTGCTACGAGATTGTGTTCCAGTTACTCTTCTCACCATTAACCAGAAAGTTTTACTGTCTTTGATTGTCGCCAACTCCAATTCGATTCTGCGGTAATAGTTACGTTGTTTCCAAATGCAAAGTTCTTTATATGAACCGGTTAGCTACTTGATATTCAGACTTGACAGAGGGAGAATTCTCCTTTTGGGCACGGCGTAAATATTGACAGGAAACCATGGTTGCTTGAAACATTCACCTTTTGGAGCCTGCATACACTGTGCCGCCGTTTTAATATACGCTGTACATAGCTCTGTACTAAAATTCTTGGCTGTTTCCATGATGGATAGCTGGGCCAGACTTGTAGCGTATCGATCTGCAAAACGTTCCCTCCAAAATAATTTCGGTAAAAGATACGGCACCTCAGGAATGTCGAGTTATTTTGTCGTTAGCAAAACGTTCGTTGTGACCGGCAGTTGGTCCGAGTACATTTGGTTTCCTACTATCATATCCTCGACGATATTCTCCCAGTCTCCACGAATAAGGCATAAGTCTATAGTGGAACACGCGGAACCTCTCAGAAAGGTGAACTCTCCAACTGAATCCTCAGCAGTTCTCCCATTTAGGACAGTTAGGCCGGGTTTACATTGGGGCACACTGTGACCGTGTTGTCTGTGACGCACTGTGACCAAAGTACTCAGAATTCCAAAGTGTTTACAATGGCGTCACACGATTTTTGTGACAAGTCATTTGCCGTTCACATTGCGCTGTGACACTGAAACGTGACGTGCTGTGCCCCAGTGTACACCCGGCCTTAGTCTCAAGTCCTCGCACATTTCAATAATCTTACTATCATTTCGGTTTAAAACTTTATACTTCGCTTTTCTAAAAACTGTCCCAGCACTGTGCATCGATCCTTGGGTTACTGTATCCACTTGTTCATTGCCAATATGTGCATTAAAATCTCCAATAAGCATTATGTTGTTATCGTATATATTTAAGATAAGTTCATATAACTCCTCGTAGTCGGCTTGCCAGTTGTTACAGTTTAGATAAACAGGGATTATTAAAAAAGTTTTTCCAGCTGCTTCGAATTTGATGAATATGTTGTTTCCTTCTTCCACAAAAGTGTCGTGTTGTTGACTTTGTTGTACTTTCATTTATCTCCAATTTCAAATACAGTGTTATTTGCGCGGTTCGCCTGACACTCTGTGACTTAGTGTCTACCCAGCATAATTCGTTCGCACATTGTTTCTGCAAGCAGCATGGTTTTTTCCCCCTCGACCATCAACGGTCACACTAATCCACAATTTGGCTCCTAAAAAAAAAAACATTCTAATTCGCAGATTTGGCGAAAACTCTTCAAGTAGTTTTAATTAACTTAGCTCTTAAGTGCTCTTCCCTAGAGCTACGCTAGCCAAAATCTATGAGACTCCTTAAGCCGGGCTGGGTGCATCACGATGGTGAGTTGCGGCCCAGATTGCCGGCAAAGCGCGGCGCGCCAAGCAACAACAACAACAACACTCCGCATTGTTTATTTGTGTTTTTGCAGAAAAGCCCATCTTCTCCGTCGATGTACATCAGGATTGCAGTAAATTTGCCACTGGCGGTCAGGGCAATGATTCGGGCCGTGTGGTCATTTGGAATCTGAGACCGGTGTTGTCCGCCAAGGACGAGCAAGATGCATCGGTGCCGAAAATGCTGTGTCAGATGGATCAGCATTTGGCCTGTGTCAATTGTGTGCGTTGGTCGCAGAATGGCCTGCTACTGGCCTCCGGGTCGGATGACAAGCTGATTATGATTTGGCGCAAATCGCAAGGCTCGAGCGGTGTCTTTGGCACCGGCGGCATGCAAAAGAATCACGAATCCTGGAAATGCTATCACACTCTACGTGGCCATGCGGGCGATGTATTGGACTTGGCCTGGTCGCCCAATGATGTGTACCTGGCCAGTTGTAGCATAGACAACACGGTGATTATTTGGGATGCGCGTTCATTTCCCATGATGGTGACCACTCTAAAGGGTCACACGGGTCTGGTCAAGGGGGTCAGCTGGGATCCGGTGGGACGATTCTTGGCCTCACAGTCGGACGACCGTAGTATTAAGATTTGGAACACGGTGGATTGGACCTGCTCGAACACCATAACCGAACCGTTTGAGGAATGCGGCGGCACCACACACATACTGCGTCTCTCCTGGTCACCCGATGGCCAGTATTTGGTGTCGGCGCATGCCATGAACGGCGGCGGACCCACTGCCCAGATCATCGAACGCGAGGGCTGGAAGTGTGATAAGGATTTTGTGGGACACCGCAAGGCGGTGACCTGTGTGCGCTTTCATAACTCCATACTCAAGAATCAGGTGGCCGACGGCAGCCCCAGCAAGCAACTGCAATACTGTTGTCTGGCCGTGGGCTCCCGCGATCGCTCTGTGTCGGTGTGGATGACGGCGCTGCAGCGACCCATGATAGTCATACAAGAGCTGTTCGATGACAGCGTTCTCGACCTGTCCTGGGGATCCAAAGAGTGTCTACTGATGGCCTGCAGTGGAGACGGTAGCATTGCCTGTGTACAATTTGGTGACGAAGAGTTGGGCACGCCACTCTCGGAGGACGAGAAGAATTCCATAATGCAGCGCATCTACGGCAAGACCATGGGTAATGGCCTTGGCGTGGGTCACAGTTCGGCCAATACTTTGGTCGAGCATCCGGATTTGCTTAATCAAAGCCAGATAGCCCCACCGGTGTTGGGCAAAGGCGAACTGGAGCCCCGCCCGGAGCGGCAGATAGAGTTCCCGCTACCCAATGGAGCGGTGGCCGCACAGAAACCCATTAGCAAGCAAACCGAAACCAGAACCAAGGATGGCAAAAGAAGAATCACACCCATGTTCATACCACTCGATGAGCAGGAAGAGGTAATGCTAAGGGCCCCCAAAATGCATCCTGAGATACCAACGCCGCCACCCGAACCCATTGTGGTCAGTAAGGCGGTGGAGGGTCGCCTGGATTCGCGTCTCAAACTAATGCCCGCCGATCAGCGTCGCGTCCAACCTTTGAACTTTGAACGCAATCAATTATCCGACTTTCCACGCTCCCTGGCACCGCGTAAGAATCAGACCCCAGATCCAGATGATCATCAGGCCAGCACCTTGGCGCCCAAACTGAATATCACAACCAGCGGCAAATGTGAGTTTGTGAAAATGGCCCAGAATCAGCGGATTCATGTACAGAATGGACACCTGAAGACCAGCCAGGGCATGCTGGCCAAGGTGACGGCCGCCAAGGCATTGGGTAGCCAACAGCTGTGGGAATGCTATGTGGGTTCGCCGGTGGTCAATGTGAATCTGTGCGAGAAATATGTGATGCTTTGCTCTCTGGATGGGAGTATGCGACTGTTAACCATGGACACCGGCTGTCCAGTATTTCCAGCCATTTCGTTGACCAGCTCGGCTATCCACTGCGCCTTTGTGAGTATTGGGGACATTATATACGGGTGTGTCACAGAATTCTCTAGAGGTTTTCGTATAAACGTTAGCATTTCATATTAAAGCTGTTTGAATTTATATGTTAAGGGGCTCAAATATGCACGCCTACTAGATTGGAAGTCGAAAGTTGAGCGATTTGAAACCGCCTGCTAAAAGCCAAATAGATTTGATGCGTACGGTTTTTCTTTCACATAATCTAGTAGGTGGTCTGATTCTTGGCACTTCGCAAAGAAAGTAGTCCAAGTTTAGTTCGAAGTGCAATCGTTTATACGAAAATCTCTAGAGATTTCTATTACACCCCTGATAAAGAAACAATTGAAAATATGAAAAACTGTGAGTTAAAAGGAATTTAGGTTTTTTTAGTGTGATGTGTGTGGATTAAGGCCTCAAGGAGCAAAATCTCTAGCTGTCTTACAGCTTGATGCAAGATCTGGACGTACAAAATATACATGAAATGAATAAGAAAGTGGATTTGTCCGTGATTTGAAGCCACTCAAACAATTTACTCCAGGGGTGCCCATGCCCATTCCGCAAGCCACGCATTTGTTGTTGTTTGACGCCCGACGAGCGCCATAAGCCTACATAAAGCAGCAACAATTTCATATGCGTGCTCTCCTCTGCTTGTTTCCTACCTAGGTTTTTGTTGTTAAGCTAAGTTCACACAGTCAAATTAATTTGTCAAATATGGCGAAAATTTGACAAAATAAGTTTGCATTGTGTGTGAACGCCATATTTATTTACAGTCAAACTCGTTTGACGACCGATTTGACGAGTTTGACAAATCAAGTTTTCGATAAGTTTGTGTGCTGTCTGAACGCAATGTGAACACTGTTTGTCAAACTGTTATCGCATTTGCCTAGTTTGATCTTGCAAGTCAAATGTAAGAACAAACTTTGGCAAACTTGTGATGATTGTCCGGGTATTTTAATTGCTAGGACTTTTGTAAATCAGTTTGGATATCTAATTTGGATAAGAATTAGCATAATGGTGTAAGATAAAGTAAAATAATACAGTTTTGTTATTAAATTGTCCGGGCTGCATGGGTATAACCAGGGTTCGAGAGCCATCAACCGGCTCTCGGCTCGTGAGCCACAGCACGTGAGCAGCTCTCGGCTCGTGGGGCCCAGCTCTCTGTTCTACGCTGAGAGCCACAGACTGTGTGGTTCGCGAGTTATTCTAACCTATCTACTATCACGGATCTCCATGGTAATAAGACCGCTAATTACTTAAGAAACTGCTTTTCAAGTCCACAAATGACCACACATAATAACATTGCCATGAATTTGACAATACTGAAATGCGATAAATACCATGGAAGACCAATGCTAAAGAATAACTGTGATGCAAAACGAAGATGGCTATATCGACTCGTCTATTGACGCTGGTCAAGAATTAATATGATTTATAGGGAGGGCATTGTTACTATTTTTGATCCTCTTCGGTATTTTTCCGCGATTGAATGATTTGTCAGTAACGGAAAGTGGTTTTAAACGATTCTTATGATCTTGACTATATTCTTTAGCATTGGTCCTCGATGGTGTATATCGCGGTTCAGTAGTGTCCTAATCATGACTATGTTATTATAATTTGTGGTATTGGAAAGCAGTTTCTTAAGTAATTAGCGGTCTTATTACCATGGAGATCCGTATATAGTAAATAGGTTAGAATAACTCGCGAACCACACAGTCTGTGGCTCCCAGCGAAGAACAGAGAGCTGGGGCTCACGAGCCGAGAGCGGCTTTTTTGTATAAATGTTAAGCAGTTGGACAATTTCATTAGCCAGATATAAATGTATCGCACCGAGTCGATAATTTGACGGCGGCTATCGACATACCACATTAGTTTCTGTGAAACATAAATTTACCGCACACAAAATTTGCGAGTGTGAACACTAAGCCAAATTCAATTGAAACTTTCGAAGTTTCGACAAATTTCGATTAAAATTTATTTGACGTGTGTGTGAACACCAAGACAAATTCGAACACAAATCAGTCAAACTCCGCCATGACAGTTTGTGTAAATTAATTTTTAATTTAGACAGAATATGAAATTTTGCCACAAATACGTCATAAGAAAGGCTGTTAAGTTCAAGCAGAAAGTAGCAATACACATTTATTCACAGGTCACGAAACATTATATCCCAGCGGCGCAAAGGATTAAATAGATGGTTCACCACAACCATCATAGCAGGGGTTGACCAAATGATGGTTATTTTTCGAATACACAGTTGTGTATTAGTGTGTATATAATCATTTGTGTTATGTTTAGTCAATCGACTTTTGAAAAAAGGCTCGTCGTTCGGCAAAGTGCCAATTGCTTATACTCTTAATTATGATTTTATTGGCAGTTTACCCCTTATGCTTATATAAAAGTAAGTGGGGCGGCGTCGTCTCATATGTTTCTGTTGTTCGAGTCCCGCACCCATTCCCATATAACATTTTTTTTTATGTTTTTATAGCCGTTATAAACCGAAGAGTTTAAAAAAGGGTATATAAAGTCGTGCATAAGGTATGTTCAAAAGAAGCGGCAACCAGTTCCGACCATATAAAGATAAATATTCTTGATCAGAGCATCAACAGCCGAGGAGATTTAGCTATGCTCGCCCGTAGTGTACCGTCCGTCTGTACGTCGCGTTGTATGAACACCTAGATCTCTGAGATGGTAAAGATAGAGGTTTGACTATGGGACAAATGCTTCTTTTATCTGCACGCAGATCAAGTGTGTTTCAAATTTTGGCCACTGCCCCCTCCCGCCCCCGCAATTTGGAAAAAAAAAAGTTATATCTCCTACAGTTTTAAAGATAGAGGATTCGTACCTTCTAGAGATAGTTAGTAATTAGCAAAATGAATCGATTTCCGAAGGAATGATAAAGATCGGATGAGAGGTTCTCGTTAGTGAGCAAAAAAGTGAACCGAGCTCCTCCCCGCTACCACCACAAAATATGTTGCATACTTTTTGGATGGTCACGACTAAGGTAGCGGCACTGTTAAACCTTTTTTTATGTGGGATACCGGATATATAAAAATGTATACAGAGTAAGCATACTTGAAGGCTGCCAGCCTTTAAAGTGATTAAGAGCACATTGATCTTTATAGAATTGGTTTAAAAAACGGCTGAAAAGAATCTACAAAAAAGGTTTAATTCATATGGGTATTCCATAGAAAAAAAACCGAAAATATTTTTATAAAGAATGATTTTTGATGTGAAACATCTTTAATTTCGGTACGGAAGATTTCAGTAGGAGTAAAATTTGATTTCAGCGTCACGTGACGCTGTGAAAGAGGACTGAAAGAGGTGTAAAGAGCGGTTTAGGGACGTAACAGTAAGTAAACAGTGACTGAACAGTGACTAAACTGTGACTTAGCAGTGACTGAAAAGCGACTGAACAGTGTCTGAACACTGACTTAACATTGACTGAACAGTGACTAAACAGTGACTAAAAAGTGATTTAACAGTGACTGAAAATAGACTAAATAGTGACTGAACAGTGACTGAACAGTGACTTAACAGTGATAAAACAGTGACTAAACTGTGACTGAATAGAGACAAAACAGTGACCGAGCAGTTTCTTAACAGTGTCTTAAAAGTGCTTTAACATTGAATAAACGGTGCTTATTATGGTTTTTTTTAGTACTTGAACTCCCTTTTAGTTTTCTTCTTTTGAAAGATTGCCATTGCTGATTTATATACAATTAAACCAGCTTGTGATTTTGAAACTAAGCCCCGTAATTTGGCACCATGTTTCACATCAAAGCCCCGTGAGTGTTAACGATACTCGCACCTTTTTTTAACATTGCATTTAAAACAAAAATTAAATCAAATAATATTAGGTACATACAGCTTTTCTTGGTCCTCACTATAACAAAATTTGCCTGAAAATTGAAGATATGTATTTGTTCACTCTTAGCTTTTTTGAAATGTCGCGTTCTTCATAATACTAACGAAAGCCGATTATAAAAACCAAACTAATTGTAAAAGATATTTTAAAGCGTAATTTTCAGTAAAGGGGAAATTAGCTACATCATTCCCCTGTAGTTACAATCAGATAACTGCTTTAAGTTAGTTTTTTCTCAGCTTTACGAATTATGAAGAAGGCGACATTTCAAAAGAAGCTGAGTCGAACAACGACTTCCATTTTTTCGCCAATTTTTTACATTTTAATATTTTTAATCATCAAATCGACTGAGGCCACCTTTCGCACTAAATATACTGCTACCATAATGCTACCAAAAAATAAAAACCAAATCAAAATTTATTTTTATTTTCTATATTTCTCCGCACTGATGCCGGGTTCGCGACATTGGAAATGCCCATATGTTGTGTTCGAAAGCTCAAAGTTGATCAATGATATGGACTTTATCCCATTCGATGTTATGGATTTGCTAAATGAATATTTTGTATCGGCAGGAAATCAAGTTTTGGCGGCTTTTAAACGTAGTTCCCTAACGACCTAAAACGTAGTTCATTTCAACCTTCTGTAAATTAGGGATAGTCTTGAAGCCTTTCGGCTCTGAAGGAATTGCAAATGATGTGCGTATTTATAAAAGCCCACCGCACACAGAACGCGGAGCTGAGCAGAGCTAGCGGAGCTTTTTTTAAATTTTACGTACAAAATGCTCCGGTCAGCTAAGCTGTTGGTGTGCGGGCTCGCTATGTGCTCTGTGCGTTTGATTTTCCAAAGCTGATATGCTACTCTCCGCTCTGCTGACTGTGTGCGGTGGGCCTAAGAGCTTAAAAACTAAATTATAGTAAAATCGGTTCAAAATGAACGATTAGCCTTTAACCCTGCCTATTTTCCCATTAATTTGGTCTACCTATTTTAATACGTTTGGCCTTAAACCCACTCCTGCCTCCTTTTTCCTACCTTGGCGGAGGGATAGTTTACTTTCGAGAAGACGAGTTTCATGCAGAGGTCCCAAAAATCGGTCTCCCGTTTGCCTGTGTCAGAAAACGACTACATTGAATAGAGGTATCGAAACAACCTTTAACTACGCTCTCTGCCCCTATTTGGTTGTGAGAGGAGAGGTCTGTCCTTGCTCTTTTTGCCAAAATTCACGCATTCAAAAGGTCTCCTTCGTATGTATGCAACGGTGTGTAAGCTTACAGCCAAAACTTGTCTAACAATAATGTATGCGACAAACTGTACGCTTTCTCTCGTTGACTCGCTCTCTGCCTATGCTTAACTCTGACGCTCTCTTGAGTCTGCAACCTTTTTAACTAACATTTTTACAGTTTGGTCTTTGAGAAGCACGCATTTTATGACCAATTGACTGACTTCGGCCTGGTATGGGGTTGCTCTCATACCGATCAGTGCTGTGTGTTCAACCAGTCACTGAACGGTGAGAGCGATTATAGAACACATTCGGTTGAGTGAAGACCGAGAGCGTTTTGTTTTTTCGGTGAGTGAAGTGAGCAGCGAAAACGGAACATTGGGTTGAGAGTTACTTAAGAGCTTTGGTTTCAAATCAAAATTAGATATTCCAATACAACAATATCTGAACTTATGTTGTAGTCGATGGAACAATTTTCCAAATTTTCTTTTGGAAGACAAAAGTCTATGTAAAATCTTAGATTTCTAGGTTCAGCGGTTTGTCAGTCGGGCTAAGAGATTTTGTATAATGAAAACTAGCTTATCAGCGCGGCTTCGCTGGCATTCTAAAATTTTTAAGCCCCTTATTCCATACTAACTGGGACAAAATTGACAAAATTTCCACGCAGCTGAGGGATTTTCAAAAAATTTTCTTCCATTTGTTCTACAAATCGTTTTCGATCCTTAAAACTACCCAATTTCCATACGATTTGGGTCAAAAGCGATTTGTTTCATTTTTGTGGAAGCTTTTGAACTCGATCGAAAATTTCATCCAATTTTCCAGATTTTTCAAAATTTATAAATCAATTTTTTTTTATTTTCTTATGTAGAGCTTTGACAACAAGTTTGGATTTGATCGGTGTAAACGGTATTCCAATTATTTTGTGACTTTGGAAGTAGATTTTCCAAAATTTTTAAAGTCACGCATTTCATATTTTTGTTGGGAACTTATCGCTCGTAAACTAAACTTTTGCCCATGCAACCTTGACAACCCATTTTTCACCAATGGGGTTAATTTTCCAAAAATGCAAGTCTCTTTGATTCACTTCAGTTTTTCCAAAAACTTTTCGACTGGTAGAAACTCCGAACCGAACGTTTGGCAGCCTTACTTCTGCTTTTCTTCTTCATATAGGACGGTACTTGGAGGAAGCTTACAAATCATTTCATTATTTTCATACCAAATTTAATTTCATCCCAAATTTGTCTTCACAGAGTCCGGACAATCGCCTGGTGGGTGTCTTAACCGAATGTGGTCTATTACGGATTTGGGACATAGGCCGTAGGGTCATACGCTTGGCGGCCAATTGCACAGAATTGCTAAATAAACACGGCACAGCCACACAATACGCCATCACAGATCGGGGCATGCCCTTGATTGGTTTTCCCAATGGCACCTCCTATTCCTATTCCAATAGTCTGCAATCTTGGCTAGTTTTGGCCACCAAGGATGCCATTATGTATAATGGCATTCGTGGTACACTGCCACGTGATCTGGATCATGTGAATCATAAGTTTCCGCTGCTTAGCATGCAGGCCAGCTGTCAGAATTATCTAAGTCTAAGCAGTGCCATTGAAATGTGAGTATGCTTTGAGATTTGCCTGCTTATCCTTAATTGATTTCGCTTCTCTTCCTTGTAGCAACACGGAGAGCTGGCAACAAGGTGCCAAAATATTGTTTATCGAGAATCAAATCAAATTATGCGAAGCCTTGCAATCCGAGGAGGAGCTTAAGCATTGGCACATGATGATGGTGTTCCAATTGGCCAGCTATGGCACCGAGAAGAGACTGCGCATGTTTCTGGATGACTTGCTCAATAGTCCCGAACCGGACATGCCTCAGGTGGTTATAATTAGTTAATGTCCCTCTCTCTTGAATTAATACCATCGATTCTTCTGTTTCAGTTTGTGCCCAAATCCGAGCTGATGCAGTGCGTGCTGGACACTTTAAAGCCGCATGTACAATGGCAACGCCTTTACACGGAATATGTGGAGCTGTACAAGTTCTGTCGCAGCCAGCGTAATGACGATATTTTTGCCATACCCGCCCCGCCACCGCCACCGCCAGTGTCATTATTATCCACACCGGCTTCACAGTCACCCAATCGCAAGGAATTGGCCTCCGGAGCCGCCTGCA
>JAEIFU010002497.1:0-42968 GCA_018904235.1 Lordiphosa stackelbergi
TTCCAATTTAACCATTTGGGGGCTGTCTATTCATAGGTTTTGTCCATGCACACAGAGCGTGCACAGCTCACACCGATACACACACACACACACGCCCAAATGTCTCAAAGCCATGACTGAAACAGGCCCGTCCGCCAAAAGCTGACGCAGTTGTTGCTACGGAAGTTTGTGATTAATCGAGACACACAAAAAAAATCACACAAAAAACAGGCTCAAACGTCTTTGACCATCAGAAATTGAATTGGAGACGCGCCTAGCAGACAGATTAGACGATCACACCAGACCAGATCGACCTCCATTCCATGCATACATTTGCATCAAGTTGAGACTCCCAGTCTGGGCAAATGAATTCATGAATGGCCTTGTACACCAGCCAAGTACAAACATGACCAAATCTGAGTTGACTAATTTCTCTAGTTAACTGTTTCTATTTTAAAATGTAGTTCCATTACTCTCTGGTATTCCAGGTTGCCTGTCTGTACCTGTACCTGTACCCCTGCTGTAACAGTTTTCAAAGCAAAAAGGGGCTCGTGCATTCAACACCACAGCCAGAGAGTGTGTGTGTGTGTGTGGGGGAGAGAGAAAGAAAGAGACCGAAAACAGCTGTGACTATTTGAGTGCGACTCTCTTGCGCAACAACAAGAAATACGACCGACCGCTAACTAGCACGGCATACACAAAACGAAGGTGGGGGCTCTTTACGCGCCAGCAATAGGTATTTAAAGGGTATGCTGGGCTAAGCTAAGAGTAACGAGAAAGCAAAGCTAAAGCGATATCGACCACATTTCGCAGATCAGTTTGAAAACATTTTCCATCGATCCAGTTTTTTCTTTGCTCTTAAACTAGCTTTGAGGTAAACTTATTGCTGCTTGGCTATCTGAAAGGATAGATATTTCTCTATTATGGTAGTTCTTTCCCATATTAAGGTCTGCATTTGGATGTCCCATGTATTGATTAAAGTACTCTCATACTACGTTTATGCTATGAAATTCACGATTTCTTCAATTTGCAAAATTAAATTTATTCCTGTTTATGCAGCTTTTGTAAATTCACAAAATGACCACCTTTTTGGCAGATGTGGCAGCACCAACGCAAACTTAACTAAGTTGCGCCTCTGGATTTTAATAGGGTGGAAGCACATAAAAGCCGGGATCAGCTGTTCGATTGTAAACAAAGGCAAATTGAAATTGATAGCAATGGAGGAAATTAAAATTTTTTGATTAAAGGAGGAAACAACTTATGCAGAATGTTCCACAGTGGAGGAATAAGCGAACGAAGTCGTTGGTACAAGCCAGACGAGCGTTCCAGGCGATGTGCAGCCTTCTACTCATGCAGTATTATCCAGCTGCCATTTGAGCGGCTAAAATGTTTAAAAATGTTGAAGCTCAGCAACAAGAAACTCCGTCATTTTCAGATATTTCGTCGTTGACAAATGCATCGGACACCGTAGACGTTTCATCCTTTACATTTTGAAAAATGGACTCAAAATCGTCAACAGATGTGTCGACACCAACAGCCACTGATACAGGACGCGTCCCAAATAGCTCATTCATTTCGTTAAATTTAAACATATTTTTAGCCTTTAAATTGTCGGAAAGAGTTTTGTATGTGGCATTGTTTCTTTTAGTTTTCCATCGAGCTTTCTTAATATGTTGTTTTCCTTTACTAAGCCAAGTAATTTGGCCCCTTTCTCGGTCCGCCCAAAACAATCGCTTGCTCTGAAAATCTATATTTATGGATATTTATGTGCTTGAAATACTACGTTTATGCTATGTAATTCACGCTTTCTTCAATTTGCAAAATCAAATTTGTTCCTGTTTATGCAGCTTTTGTAAATTCACAAAATGACCACCTTTTTGGCAGATGTGGCAGCACCAACGCAAACTTAAGTTGTCTGCGCCTCTAGATTTCAACAGGGTGGTAACGCATAAAAGCGGGGATCATCTGTTCAATTGTAAACAAAGGCAAATTGAAATTGATTGCAATGGAGGACATTAAAATATTTTTGATTATATGAGAAAAACATACAGCACAACTTATGCAGAATGTTCTATAGTGGAGGCATAAGCGAACGATGTACAAGCCAGACGAGCATTCCAGGCGAAAGGCAGCCTTCTACTCATGCAGTATTATGCAGCTGCCATTTGAGCGGCTAAAATGTTTAAAAATGTTGAATCTCAGCAACAGGAACTGCGTCATTTTCAGATATTTCGGCGTTGACAAATGCAATGGACTCCGTAGACGTTTCATCCTTTACATTTTGAAAAATGGAGTCAAAATCGTCCACAGATGTGTCGACACCAACAGCCACTGATACAGGACGCGTCCCAAATAGTTCGTTCAAATAGCTCATTCAGTTCGTTCCAGAAGTTTTGTTTTAAGCATCCGAAGCTTAGTTTTTACTTGCTTGCTACATTTAAACATATTTTTAGCCTTTTAATTGTGGGAAAGAGTTTTTTATATGGGGTTGTTTCTTTTAGTTTTCCATCGAGCTGGCTTAATATGTTGTTTTATTTATCGTCCACCCAAAACGATCGCTTGCTCTGAAAATTCATATTCATGGATATTTATGTGCTTGAAACTTATTTTTATGTGCGCAAACAATTGGCTAAAATTTATGAACAACTGTTTGCTAAAGCACAATGTTACCAGACATTAAGAAAACAAGATCTGGTAGCATCTGCCAACTTAAATTGGCAACGCCACAGCATTTCATGAATTGACGTCGAATTCATAGTCAACTTTCGTGTGTAAGTCGAATTCATGAAATGGTGTTTATGCACGCACTTTCGGACCCATTTCATGAAATGATTTTGCAAAATGAGCATAGCATAAACGTAGTATATGTGTTGGATGTGGATGGGATCAGGGTAGAGTCTGGGTGGGATATATGTGGGACCTGGGTGGGATCTGGGCGGGATCTGGGCGTTTAAAATGGTTGCGGTGATCTGGGTGGGATCTGTGTGGAATTTTTATTAGGTTATAGGGTAAAAATTTTTAATATTTTAAAAAAAAGGATCTGGGTGGGATTTGGTTGGGATCTAAGTAGGAACTGGATGGGATCAGGGTAGAGTCTAGGTGAGATCTGGGTGGGATCTGGGTAAAATCTGGGTGGGATTTGATTGGGATCTAAGCGGGAACTGTGTGGCATATGGTTGGGATCAGGGTAGAATCTAGGTGGGATCTATGTGGGACCTGTGTGGGATCTGGGTAGGATCAGGGTGGGATCTAAGTGGGATCTGGGTAGGATCTAAATGGGATCTAGGTAGGTTGGATATGGGTAGGATCTGTGGTGGGATCTAGGTGGGATCTTGTTTGGATCTGGGTCTAAGCCTTTGTGGGATCTAAGTGGGTTCTGAAAGTAGTCTGGGAATGACCTTTGTGGGATGTAGGTGGGTTCTGGAAGGGATCTGGGTGGGATCTGGGGTATCTTTTTATTTTTTAGAAGGGGATGGGATCTCACCTTGGTGGTATTTAAAGATCAGCAGAATAGACAAGAACTCTAGAAAAAATGAAAGAATTCTGCATCTTGTGTTTTTTCTTGTTTTAGAAGAAAAGTCCTTCTTCGAGCCAGCTTCTCATTTGAAAATTAGTTCTTAAACTAAGCATCGTGTTCTTACCCAGCATCGTCAGGGGAGTGGTCACGCCCCCCTTTCTTTTTTTAATTGGGGGTGGATTGTTTTTTTATTGCATTTCCCAACTGGAGCTGTTTTTTTTTCAATTTGTTTTTACTATTCAAATTTTTTCAAGTAGCAATCGTGTTGTATACATTCGTCGATATCGATGTGGCTTAGTAGTTATTGTCGTCTTAATGCAGCGATGAAAATGCCTGGTCCGCAACGACACTAGACGACAGCTTTTCAGTCGCTGGCCAGCGGTCAATGAAGCAGGTTAGAGCTAGTTTAAGTCGCTTCATTTTCGCACACTCTCACTTTTTGGTCTCGCTCTTCTTGACAAACCCTATTTTAGTGGATAATGGCGAACGAGCAACACATGACCAGAATTCTCTGGTCTAGATGGGTACTGGCTTGAGGTATTAGCTAGTCGAACTCATTCAAAAATGTTTAACCTTCCTACTTACTGGCCGGGTAAGTCTTCTCTCACTCGGTCTCGCTCTCTCGTTCCGTCTCTCTGTTTGTGTTTGTGTGTCTGTGAATTATCACGCATTGACCTCATGATGTTCACGTGAACATTTGTTGATACTTTGGCTCGCCTAGCAGTCGGTGGCGTGCCCGCTGTCTGAGCACAGTCATTTACAGTTTGTGTATGAATGTACGTATGTATGTATGCGTGTGGGTGTTTGGGTGTTTGTTATTGGAAACGTAAATTTTGCGCGGAACTGAAAAAACGCAGTCATGGCATGCGATGGCCTTTACTCATGATGTTGATGTTTGTGGGCGTGTGTATGTGTAAGTGGGACGCTCCCCCCACTTACTCCACCTACGTATGTAAATATGTATCAACCGAAATGCACTGCGACGCAATTGAAGCTACTTTACCTACCCCCATATCCATATGCACTGTGATAACAGTGAGAGGAATTCATTGTTTAAATTAAATTTCGAGAAGGCATCTAAAATTAGCCACAAATGTCTCCCGGATGGTGGAACGTAGGTTCAAGTTCAGTTAAATTTCCTTGACATGCCGAATGAAGGCCAACCTACGTAGTTTACATTTATGTACGTACGTACATCCACCCGGGGAACACGTGCCCACGCACCTTTTTCAAATGCACGTAGGCGGCAAAATAATAAGTGACCGAAAACGAGAAACAGAGAGAGAGAGAGCGAAAGAGAGCTTGCGCATTGACGCAATTTTGATTTTACTTGACTGTGACGTCACATGCAAGTCCTACTCCTGTTGCTCCTTCATACCGGAGTCGGGCCTCAAAGGTCAAATCTCTAAGAAGCGTTGGCGATGACGTTGACATTATGCGTTGCCGGGTTCAAGGATTTTTTATTAATGAGAAAAACTTCTGCATATTTTATTTCTTCACTTAAACGTCAATCACAGGTGGAGGAGCATGACGTCAGCAGTTCAATACCAAAAACATGTAGCCAACAAGTGCTCTAGTCAAATGAAGTGAAATTTTTTGGTCTATAATTCGACACGGCAACAGAGAATTGCGATGACGCCCATCTTTCAATACAAAATTCATTCAGTTTTTCAAAGATTTTCACCAAAACAATATTTTTGTATATTTTCTTGGCAAATTGTTCTGGAAAGCCCAGAAATCTGGTTGCCTGACGTCACGCCGACTCGTGACAAAAGCCTCCACAACTCTAAGCTGCAGACTTCACTTGCCTTCACCTGTGTGCGTGTGTGTGTGTGTTTGTTTTTGTTTGTTTAACTACCATCAGAATCATAAATGAATTTTCGCTTAACAAAATTATAAATAAATTAAAAATGAAAAAAAAAAAACGCTACAATCTCATTTGTTGTTTGTCTCGAGTGGAGTAAACAAATGTGGGAATATGGCGGAGACGTCTGTCTGGGTAGTAATCGTAGTTGGTTGGCAGACGCTTACAACAGCCCGTAAAGATGTTAATGAATCATGCGGTAGAGAAGTAGTAGATTTATTTAAGGGCGGCAGCTTTCTCAAATAGGTTAGTAATATAAAATATTTGTGAATTGCATCATTCTAGGCAATCTCAATCAGTGCGATTATTCATTACCTAAACTTGGAATTATTTGATAAGGCTACTTTAAGGGGTTATACGCAGTTATTTGTGCGTTTGCATATTCCTAATGTAAGTACAGACACAGAAAATGTTGAGTCCGACATTATTTTCGCATATTTGTAAAGACGCATAAGGTAAATTTACAGTTCAGATTTTCTCAAAACTGTTTTTTCAAAGTCGGTGACTACGATTTCTCGAAAACGACTATACCGATATGAAATTTTAGCCAGGGAATCCAAACGAATCGAATTTCGGCCGTGGTTCCGGTTCTGGTAGGTACCGAAACTTTCGATTCGGAACAAAGTTCTGTTTTGTTTTTTTTATTTCGGTATTCGGTTTCTTACCGGTACCTAGAAGTTAATTTCGGTGTACCAGTACGTACCGGTATGGAACGGTAAAATTAACGGAAAATTTTAAAGCTAGTTCAAACAAAGTATCCATTATATTTGTGTGTGTTTGCCACATAAAATGCACACGTTTATATCTATAAGGTGATTAAAATAAAAGATAAAAGATATTTCTAGTATTTTGGAACCTTCGTCGACTTTTATGACCACCATTTAAGTACTTCATTTCTATTTATAAACGTTTAATGCTCAGGAAAACCTTGATTGATGCAATTTAACAGTTTTGTAAGAATACTAAACTTTTTGTATTGTCCTGTTTCGTTTCATACAAATTCATATATAAATCGACTTCATCTCCACTTTCTGACAAAGTAATTGAAATATTATTTTCAAAGAGACTGATATCGCGTTTTTCTAATTCGGTGAACAAAAGTTTTGCTTAGCCAGAATCTTTTTTTTTTTGAAGCTTTCAATTGAGCAAAGGTCGAGCAGAGAGGGGCCTTTATTTCTCAACAACTTCAGTAAAAGTCCACCCAAAACTCTCGCTCTGCATTCTGGTTGCTCTTGCACTCAGAACCGAAACTGTACCGGTACAATGTTTGGTTTCCTCCGGGTTGTTGGCTAAAAAAGCAATTTAAATTGTAAATATTATTATAAAAATGCTCAATAATTATAAAAATACGTGTGGGCGCAAAACCTTTGAAGACCTTCGTCCTCGGCATAATTGCATTACCTTTTGACTAAAGAGTCTATTGATTTTATCGCCTTGATGTGTGACGACAAAAAATTTAAAATAACAAATCATTATATATTATTTTTTAATCTTTTATTTTAATATTTTTACCTGTAATTGTAAATTGATGATCTTTAAAGTAGTTAATGTACTTTGCACTTTAAATATTTTATTAGTGTTAGTTTATGTATTTTTATTTGCTTTAGAACGTACGCTCAGTTAAGCATCGCAACAAAAATAATTTCTGACGCTAACAAATTCAATTAAAAACACACGAAAAAATAACTGTTCTTCTTTTTTTTTTTTGTGGTGCGCTCTGTTGTTAATGTGAAACGAAACGTCATTTTTTATGTCTTCGATTTGCTTCAAGGCATTTAGCTCGTTCGCAATGACTACAGCCCGATTAGTGGTACACTGGCGAATATTACTAGTCCGAATTCGCTAGCTTTCTAGCGAAACTAAATTCTTTCTGGGGTGGTCTGTGCCAGTTGCGTTTTGTACGCATACAGCGCCGACGACTGTAAGTGTGCACACTAGGGCAGGTCAACTTGTATGGAGCTAAAAAAACGTGGTAAGCGTATAGCAGATTCGGAATTGCGTAAAAACAATGTTAGTCCACAATACAACGCCTTATGTAATTGTTTAATTTTCACTAATTTCATGCATTTATTCAACTTCCTCGTAAATATAAATAAAGTCGGTTTTTACCGTTACTCGTAAAGTAAAAAGGGTATACTAAAGTCGTGCAAATGTATGTAACGGCAGTCGGAATCATTTCCGACCATATAAAGTATAAATAAGCCTCAACAGCCGTCTGTCGTCCGTAGATCTCGAGTTGGTAAGAGATAGAGGTTTGACGTAACTGGGACAAATGCTTCTTTTATCAGCGCTGGTCAAGTTTGTTTCAAATTTGTCCGCCCCCTCCCGCCCCGCAATTTGGAAAAAACGTTATATCTCATACAGTTTTAAAATATTGGATTTTTTAAACGACTAAAGTTACTGACATAACGACATCTACATTGAGCGTCGTGTTACATTTGTCAACAATTGCACACGTCGTTCAGTTCCTAAATATGGGTTGGAATTTCCGGATCTGCCGGTGGTATTCCTCGAATTCCAAATACTCAATAAGTGTTCATGTGGAATGTTAAAAGTTAACGGAGGTTCAAAATAAGATGTCGTCGTTATCCAGTCAACTAAATTCATATAATCGTGCACCACATTTCTAACAAAACCTTTTAACTCATGTAATCTTCAATCTATGTTAAATTCTAGACGATGGTATTCAATGGCGCAGTTATGTAAATTTGGGAGGGGTAACTTTCCTATGGGGAATTCCTGCTCTCAAACGCAAAATTCTTATCTAAAAGTAACTTCACCTGTGAAAGTGCATGACAAAACAAAAGACTGACTTAACATTGTTTTCATTAATTTGATAAATTTTAAGATACAAAAAACGGCATCTAATGTTTTTTACGCCTCTTTCGTGCCACGCCCACTTTTTTTTTGAATAACTTAAGTTTCCAAATTATATTGAATATATTTCAAATTGCAAACCCTATATCTTTTGTCAAAAAAGCCCTATACAGGCCAGTTACGTTTTTCGAGTTCGATCAAATCATGCGGACGGAATTGTTGAATGTTCTCGCTTCCGAAAGCGACTGTGGGTCCACATTTAATCTCAAAATCCTAATTACCTTCATTTGATCCTCTGGAAGGGAAAAAGATTTGACCGAATTCTTTAATCGTTTCTTAGAAATCACAACTATTACCAAATCCGATTAATCGGATTCGGAAATGGGAACAGGCCTGATAGACTTTTGGTTTCCACTTCATCAGTGGTTTCGTTATTTCCCTTTCGCTGCTAAAAGATGGAGGAGGTGGAATTTTCCAAATCTAAAACCAACTTGATCTGGGTACAGTATACACCTTCAAACATGCAAAAATTGGTGGCTCCACCTTTATAGTCTATCCGCGTTTATGAGAGAAAAACAGTTTTCCTTTGATAAAAATAGGGATTCTCACACACAAGGGCGTTCTTTGGACATCTTAGCGGAAGGCGCGATTTTCGGCGCCACCAAAAAAACAGCTGCATATTGCAAAACCCATTGTAAGGGCGTTCGGCATCTTAGAGATTATATTGGACTTTGGTTTAGGTTCTTTTCCGTCTTTTCGGTCCTAAAATTATCAGTTCTCGAATACCGATGTAAGAAATTAAAAATATCGGTACCGGTACCGGTTTCGGTTCTGAGTTTTAATCGGTTCTTTTCGGTAAACGGTTCTGGTTCCGGTTTGATTCCCTAATTTTAACACAACCTTCTCAGATATATTCCTTAGGAATTAATCGTATGAGTACGGTTTCGGAAATTTATATCATTTTTTTTTTGGGAAATATTTCGAAAATTGGATTTAAGAAGATATACTTAAATGGATTAACAAATGTATGTACACAAAAAAGGTTCGGTTGAAACCATAATTTAAGTCAATTTCTTAAGAACTTTAATAAGCTTCTCAAAACTATGAACTGGAAAAATAATTTTATAGTAGGGAATCGGTTGAAATAGTAACTAAAAATGAGTATTAAGAAATTAAATCCATATTGCGTTTTCGACATGTAAATAAAACATGCCGAGTTGAAAAATTGGAAAACGAATCTCCCTCACTTATGTACATAGAGGGAAAGAACCAGAACCAGAAAATAAGTTGCCGTCAACTCCAAACAAGAACGAGATATTCCTAAAATTTGTGAGAACAAATGTATTAAATGATCTTGACAGTTTCTAACACTGGTTTTGGTCATCTTCAGTCCAATGTTCCTGAATGTTTTTTGTCTGTGTAAGTCAGTGGTGCCCAAAATGCCAAAGGCCTATCCCATGGGATAGAAACTCATAACTTTGCCGGCGTCGCAGCCGACACACGCATAGTGTCTTCTATAAATAGCACGCTCGGCGGCTTGCTCTCTCACGAAGCGTGTTTGCGTCTTTTTCTTCTCTCACAAGGCATTTGTTGGATTGCTTGTTTCTCATTTTTGACGTCATGACGTTTACTTCGCGATTCGCTGCTACGCACACAAGCGAAAATCTTGGTAATGTGAGTTTGTGCAACACTGGTGTAAGTAGAAACTGAGGCTATATTCTAAAATTTAAAGACCTGGCTATTTTAAAAGCCTTTTAGTGGGCCTTTGAATGATAACAATAGGGAATGGGGTCCCTATCGACATCTCCTGACCAAAAATTTTGCTAAATTTTGACCGAATGTAGAGGCAAAAATCGGTCAACTATGTAACAATCTTTGAACCCAGATTCGAACCAAAACCTAAGGTTCAATAAGCACAGGAAATTAAAATTTTACAGCATAATGAAATAACGAAATAATGATACAGCTAAAGAATAATCTGTTACCGAAACATTAGAACGAGAACCGGAGCAGATACTGAAGTAAGATTCGGTTTAATTCCCTGGTTGTAACGAAGCAATTTTTGTATTTAAATTTTAATATTTGAAAAAATTAAAGAATCTGTAAAACAAAGGCAGCCCCAGATGGTTGCAATGAGAACCCCACTCTCTCGCACTCTCAGCTTTTACTCTGCAAAACGTTTGAGTCAAAGAAGAATTTGAGTAGAGCAAAATGAACAGCAATCAATTTCTTTTGCTCTCACATTGTTTTCGCCAAGAAGCTGTTGTAAATTTGTTGACTAATTTTACAAAATTAAAATATTAAACTACAATAACTAACAAAAAAATCTGATTTTAAATTGGTTTTCTTAGTAATGTTATCATTAGCGTAGTCTCCACATTCTAAGCTATGACTATTAGATCATTACCCTACCTTGCCTCCTCCGTACTTTAATCCCCTCATTTGCGATGTGATTTGCTCTCAGTTTTTCGATAGCTCTGCCTACGTGCCAGACGACGCGTCGTTTACTCTAAAGCTAAAACGGAACACTGCTAAATACTTATTTGAGGGAGGACGGGAGGGTGAATAGAGAACAAAACTTTACGCATGTAAACAAAATGTGAGGGGAAACCTTCAATGGAAATTTACATCGTCAGTCTCCAGAGACGAATCATTGCCCCAAGTGGCTTATTTTCAGCTCATTGCTTTTTTTTGTGGCTACTTCTCGTTCTGGCCGCTTTTGACCTTGGCCCAGTTCCTTTCCTTGCCAAAAAATAAAAAAATGCCACCACAACAGACAATGTTCCATCTGAACTTGAAAGTTGTTGTCCCTGGGTTGATCGATTGTCCCTGAACCGGTTCAGGTGAACGCGTTAATGGGACAATTGCCTCTGGGCTGGGACTGGGACTTGTGGCGTAGTAAATGGAAAAGCGGCAACGAGAATCGACAAACAACAAGCTCATCAATAAGTGGGAAAACGAAAATATATGGCACAAACACAGAAATAAATGTAGAATACTCAACCAGAACGAGACAGAGTGAGAAGGAGATAGACGAGGTCGCTTGGGGCCCGTTGAACACGTGAAGTCAACGTGAACACAAATACTGCGTTATTCATAAATAGTCTGCTAAATATTTGCATGAACACCACCAGCAGCTCTATATATATATGTACATACGTATGTACTTCTTCATCCCAGCCAAAGGCCAAGTCATTCGGGGAGCAACCCTACACCGAGATAACACAGGCTCGCGCAGTGCTTCCTCTGATTACGTTTTCCCAGCTGGTCACCGCATGGTCGTAGCCTCTCTTATCAGCGGCGAACGTGTACGTCGCCATCTTATCGCCTGTCCACTTCATGGAGCCACCTTCCCACCGCCCACCCGAGAACTGATAGCAGTGTGCCCGTTCTCAATTTTACGACACTCGCACGTTCCCATGTACGTACCTGAATGGGGGGTTTATCAGGGCGATCAAGGGTGGGGTTGGGTTGGACATGGGGTAAGCAATCGGTTGGGCAGTTCAATCTGGATGGTGATTTTTGTGAATGGTTGAGAGACCATACATACATATATAAAAATAGGTTTAATTTTGTAATACATAGTAGAAGATAAGCAAGTAAAATTGATTTAGTTTTGTTTTAAATTGCAATAGAGGGAAGGTGAATGGATTGAAGCTAAGCAAATTCGGTTGACCAATGGATCACTAATCATTTTTGAAGTGGAGAAGTAATTAATAGACCCTAACACTAAGAGCCGATTTCACATTTTCTACATAGAGCTATCTGATACAAAAACTAACAAAGAGAAGTAATGGTAAACTGTAAGTTTATCTGAAAGAGAGGTTGAGAAAACGGAACGTAGTAAAAAAATTAAGTTTTCTGTATGATATTTTCAAATCTGAGATTTGTTACATTTAGGAGCACAAAACACTAATCAAGCGTGTTCATTTCAAATAGACTAGCTGTGAAAAGCTGGAGTGATTGAATGTAAAGAACTGATTTAATATATTAGGCAGAACCGGAACCAAAAGCGTTATTTTCAGTTTTACGAGAATCGGGAATCGATATATTTTGGAACCGTTAAGACTGTTTCTGAGCATTATCATTATACTACATATTGAATAAATCAGTTTGAAATCTATAGCAGTGTCTTTAAATTGAGTCTAGGACACCATATTGACTGGGGACAACGGATATTTGAAAAATTTCCATATTGTTTCAATATTAGAAAAGTATAATTTTGAAATCGATATTATAATAAGCTCTAAAGTACTAAAAACTAATATTTTCTGACCCAATAATCGTTAGAGATTTTAAACAAACGCGTTTATCGCGTGCTTATCAGTAATTCGGCTTCTGTTTTCGAAAATCAGACTTTATTAAACTGAATCCCTTATATACCATTTTTAAACACTCAAAATATTATGATAAATGTCATTCAAAGTATGCTATATTTATTTCTTAAAGATTTATGTATTTGAACTTGATAATAGATAGTCATATATCGTCATAAAATAACAGTTTATACTTTTTAATTTTCATAGCATACTTTGAAAGGCATTTATCACGATATTTTTTGTGCGTAACAAAATATTTCAAAAAATTTAACCAATAACTACTTGAAATAATTAAGAAGGGATTAAAACAATCCAAAAATTCTAGTATGAATCCGCAAAATTTCAATTCAAGTATGGATCACTGTAAATCAAATGGTGTTCTTGTATGAATTTTCATTTGGGAGCAAAACGAGTTTGAAAATCGTGCTCAATACAATCTCGGGCATCCTTTGTCGTATGGAATATATGTCAAATAGAGCTCTCAGTATAATCTCGGGATACTTACACTAGCAAAATTTCGAGATCCAAAGAAGTACGAGTAAGGGGCTTTAAACAATTTTGGACCTTCCAAATTGGATCCGACTGAGTCGAGCTCGAATAACAAGATAAAATCAATCCCTTGTATTGTTGAAAGAAGCCTTTATTAAGCTAAAGTCAAGCTCTACCGAGCTTACTTACTTACTCCTTACTTTCTTATATAAAATCATTAAAATCTTCATACACCCCTGGGCCTGACAACATTCCTAGTTGTGTGCTCAAAGAGTGTTGTATTTCTTTGTGCAATCCATTGCTTAAGCTTTTTAATCTATCGTTAGAATCTGCTATTTTTCCATATCTTTGGAAAAAATCCAATTTTATTCCTCTTCATAAAAAAGGTGGGAAGTCTGATATATCCAATTATAGGGGCATAGCTAAACTATCCGTTATTCCAAAATCCTATCCCTACAGCACTATTGTAAATCGATTTTATTACCTTTCCAACATGGATTTACAAAGTCGGTCAACAGCGATCAATTTACTTGAATTTACCTTAATAGTTAACGATGGATTCCTTTTAAAAAACAAACTGATTTCATCTACACCGACTTCAGTAAAGCATTTCATTCTGTGAACCATGATCTTCTCCTCGTTAAACTTGATCGTTTAGGATTTCTATCCCCTTTTCTACTTTGGATTTCGTCCTATTTAAAAGATAGAACTCAAAAAGTTCTGCTTCGCTCTAATACGTCATAGCCTGTCTTTGTCACTTCTGGTGTGCCACAAGGCAGTCACCTCGGACCATTGCTTTTCACTCTTTTTATTAATGATCTCCCCACAATAATTTCGAATTCTCGGGTACTTATTTTGTCTTTCAACGACCCGATGCACTCCATCAGATTGCAAGATGACTTAAACTCCTTGCAGTCCTGGTGTCTGATTAATCAATTAAACCTTAATTGCTCCAAGTGCATGTTCATGACTTTCCATCGTTGCAAGCCCTCGCTGGCTACCTATACGATTGGCAATGAACCCTTGGAACGAATTTCTACAGTCGTTGATCTTGGAATTCTTTTTGACCCCAAATTGAGTTTCAATCCTCATATCTTCTCTATTGTTAATAGAGCAAATGGTGTACTCGGATTCATTAAACGTTGGTCGAAAGAGTTTAAAGTAAAGAGTAAAGAGTCCATACACCACAAAGCTTTTATACACTGCTCTAGTCCGTTCTGTACTTGAATACTGCTCGTCCGTCTGGTGTCCGCAGTATAAAAAGCATATAGATCGTATTGATTCTGTTCAGAAGCAATTCTTGCTTTTTGCCCAGTTTAAGCCACAACTGGGACCCTAACCTTCGTCTGCCATCGTACTCTAACAGACTCTTGCTTATTGACCTTCTTTCGTTAGCTAACCGTAGAACAGTATTAGGTGTTTCTTTTCTTCATAAACTAATTATCGGTGATGTAGATTCATCTTAACTCTTAGGTTGCCTTAATTTTTTCGTTCCTTCTAGGCCAACCAGAAACTATTTTCCATTAGTATTGCCTAGATGCACAACTGATTGTGCAAAGCACATTCGATTTCGAGTCTTATGTCAAAATTATAATGATCTCTATCACCTGCTCTCAACAGATCTCTCTCTCTTCTCTCTAAAAACATCTATCTATAATTATCTTAGGGGAAATCTCTCACCATTCCTGGCTGCGAGTAGGGGCATAGCCTGCCGGACTGGCTAAAAATCTTCCCCCAAAGGGACAGAGATTTCTAGTTATTTTATTTTAAGTATAACTCATAAATTTTGTTTTTATAATTAGTTTTAAATTTCACTATTAAGGCTGATCCGACATAAATTTTTATTTTGGACATACTTCATTCAAATAAGAATGTTTTGCAACAGCATTCGATTTCAAAACAGTTCAAAGTGTTTCTATTCTGTGAACTTCAACTAAAATTGATTTTTATGTCATCTGGAATCAGGACTTAAGTTAGTATTTTTTTTCTCCTGAACTTTTTTTCTCTTTATATCTGATTTATTTTAGTTTTATTATTTCATTATTAATTTTTTTTTCTTTGCTTCTATTTAGGTTTTGGTTTTTTCCTCTTCTCTATCTCTATACCAGTGTCGGCAAACACACTGTTGTTTTGCCTTTGCATTGTGGTTCACGGGTTATTATCTGCCGCCTGATCCTCAAAAGTGGTCTATACCATTAAAGTTTTTGGTAGCTCTAATAACATCTCTGACTACAGTTGGCTGTGAATCTGGCCGGACGGGCAAATAAAATTCCCCCATCGAGTCAGAGTCGTAATTAGTTATTTTGTAATTTTGTTAGTTTTTCTTTGTTAGACTTTCTTATAATGTATGTTTAACTGAGTTGACAGCCTTTTTTTGTCGACTAAATAAATAAATAAATAAGTCACATCCAGACAAGAATTCCGGATTAGGTCGAACCCCAAATGGGCAAAATGGAAAAAACAGGTCTCAGCATTCCCAAAGCTAATATTTGGTTTATAATTAATAATTGTGACAATCAAAAAATTGCATTATAATTCTATATGGGCGCGACAAGGCCCTAAAGTTTTGAAAACCATAACCTTAAAAACTTCATACTCAAGGGGTCCAACCTAGTGCACATTGCAGTCTGATGCAATCGAAATCATTCGCAGCCAACAACAAAACCTTTGCTCCAAAAAAATAGAAGAGAGAGAACACATTTAAAGTTTTTGTTGCGCTACGTTTAGCCAAATGCGCTCAGGGAGAAAGAGTAGAGAGAACACTTATGAAGTTGTTGTTGCTCCGTGTATAGCCACAAGTTTATTAAGGTTCCAAACGACTTTCCTATCGTGTGCGATTCTTAGCAAGATGTCTTGTCTCTTAAGATTTAAAATACGAAAAGGGATTTTTAAATTCCCTGGTGAAAAATACACGATAATTGATGGGTTATTTTCCGCTTAGTTCTACAAGGTCCTAACTTTTTTCACTCTAAATAAAATTAGTTAATTTGCTATGTTTGTACATTTATTTGTGCACAGAAGTACTTGGTAGACCAAGTATGATTATGTTAAATCACCTTTCTCTAATTAACAGTCCAGTCCCATTGAAACACCTGACAACTTTCTTTTCCCCAGTTCACTCATTTCCCTCATTATGCAATCTATTTTGTCAATAAACGCCCAGTTCTTAAATTTATATTATCTCTATCAATTTCGATTCAAGCGCGAAATATTTATCCAATTCATTTGACAGCCGCCAACAACGTGAACATTCGCTTTACCCATCAGTCTTTCGGTTTATCAGCGCTACCGCATGACGTAGACGTTAGTTCCTACATATTTATGGGGCGTTGTATACTAGTTTATTTTGGTTCTTATTTTTTGTAGCGATTTTTTAGGTGTGGGTCGCCCTTGAGTGGGGGCCATAAACCCTTGGCCGGAGGCTCGTGTTTATAAACAATGGAAACAACCCAAGTGCGCAGTGGTTGCTTACCTTCTCTCTCTCTCTCGCTCTCTCCTTCTTGCTTTGACATTGTTGTTTACGCTGTTTGTCTAAGTGGGCCCGTTTCCGATATTTCGATGACGGGACTAGTAGCTAGGTCTGAGGAGCTGAAGTCTAGCTTCTTATCGCCTCCGATTACACGTAGCCACGCATTGAATGAATGGCCAGCCGGCTGGGGGACTGTTTTCTTCTATACAAAGTGCAATGAGGTCGAACCGCCGCGCTTATGACGCACACTTGAGACCTTGTCTTTAATGGTGCAGAGGTGTGTTTGTCTACCGGGGAGGTAAAGCATTTAATAATTGGAATTTGAATTTTGCGGATTGCTGGATTGCTTGTTTTTGACACTTTTGTTAGCGAAAATCAAGCCCGATCGTAGTATACTCTGCACTTGCTGATTTTTGCTGCAACAGTATCATAGGGACAGACAGATGAAGATGGCTATATCGACTCGGCTGTTGATGCTGCTCATGAATATAAATACTTTATGGGATCGGAGCTGCTTCCTTTGGGCAGTACACTAAAGCTTAATATACTCTGTGTACCTTTGGTTAAGAGTATTCAAATTTGTTTTCCAAAGTATACAAGCAATAATTAAGATCGTAATTTATATTTGTTTAAGAGAATCGGAGTTTAATCCCGGAAATATCAAGGCAAAACAAAAAAATTACAGATAAAGAGAAACCGACCAAACATTGTATGTATACAGAGTCGTAGACAGGGGGAGTGTATATTAAAATAATCCAATTATTTCTAACGTGCCTTTTAAAACAATAATGCATATTTGGGTGCGTTCTAGCTCAAAAACTAACTGGCGCCAGTGTAGCTCATGAAAAGCACAAAAAATTGAAATTTTCATGCAAATCGGCCATTCTTCGCAGATCGATCACGAACTTATATCTTATAAAAATGAAGAAAGTATGATCTACAATTTACAGATAAAACTAAGTACTATAACTTGACAAATCAAATTTTTAAAAAATAGCTCCTTTCTAGGACATAGAATCCTGGGAAAATGAGCAAAAAAGGTCTATTTTGCATTTTTATGTCCATTTTACAGTTAATCCATAAAGATATACATTTCTAAAGCCAGATTCCAAAAGATAACAATTTCTAAAGCCAGATTCGGGTTCAGCGTGAAAAATTTGTCTAGAACCAATCATTGTTTTAGCATTTGAGGTCCTGTGCTGAGAATAAATCCATTTTGAAATCTTGTCAAAATACTTATGCCAACCACCATTTGCACATTTTGATTTACATTTATAAAACCATTATCCGATATAAATTTCAAAATTTTAGGATTTTTTGTTTAAAAGATATAATGGTTTATTTATTAATTATTTTTGGTCAAAATAATTATGCCCACTAGTGGTACATCTAGTTTGTATTCTGACTGTAAATAAGGAGGAAGTGTCCCCACCTGGCTCAGGTATGAACTCCGTTCGTGAGCGTCGATCGTGCCGCATCGTTTACTCGTCATGCATCGAAAATAACATAACGTTTGGAAGCGTATAGAATTGCGAAAAATTAACCGATTTGGATTCTGAAAAATGGATGCAAATGGAGGAAGTGAGTACAATTTAAATGTATAGCTCAAAATTATTATTAACAATGCATAAAATAGTGAATCGTTAATAAAAATAGAGGTTTTTTCTCACATTCTGAAAAGTCGTGTTAGAAAAAGCCATAAGTCAAAACTCCCATCAAATCCCACTCTCAAACAAATAAGAAATTTTGTTTGGACAATTCTTATACATATCCAAAAATTAGCTGCAGATAGTTGCAGATTTAGTCTCGGTGATGATTTTTATGCCACATTTGTTGCTACAAAATATATATATACCGCTCGACAGCACTCGCCCCCAATTCACCAAACCAACTTTTTCTAAAGTATTTTGGCCCGCTAAGCACGAAAATCGATCTGTCAAATAGTTATCGAGATATTATCGATAAATTCTGACATCGAATTCGTGATCAGCGATCCCGAAAACCCCCGAGTACAAACTCTCAGCCAAATAAAATTTGTTTTTGAAGAAATTATCCGCCATATTAGATACGCCATTTTGTTTTTTCTAAATTTTGACCTCGGATTTGTGATCAGCGACCCAAAAACCCCCGAGTACAGACTTTCAGCAAAATCAAATACGTTTTTCGACTTTTGGCCGTCTTTTTGGGATTTGGAACCACTGTGCGACGGTCATCTATGTTCTAAAAATATATGATTTTTTTTGTCAAATGCCATGAGCGATTTAACCCTAGAGTTTAAATACAATAGCATTTCCAATGCACAAAGCAGACCAATAGCAAATACAAATTATACTTGAAGGCAAAATGTAAAATTTGCCTCCGCCAAGCCTTGTATTGATAAGTTTTTCATGCTTTTTCATAATTCCACCAAGCTTGATAAAAAACGGACAATTATATTGTAAAGCTACCATACAAAAACAAGGTCTGAAAAGAAGTCTTAGTAAGAATAACTCTTGTTTGTTTTAAATGCCATCGCTTTCAAACATAATATTTATTAATATTCAGGCCTGTTCCCGTTTTCGATTTCGATCAAATCGTGCGGAATCGGAATTGTTGAATGGTCTCGCTTTTAAAAACCAACTGTGTTATTCGACTTTTAACTTCAAAGTCTCAATTACCTTCATTCGATCCTCTGGATGGCAAATATATTCTACCGAATTCTTTAATCGTTTCGTTTTTAAAATCCACCATTCTTGCCAATTCCGATTTTAATCACAATTCGGATACGGGAGAAAGGCCTAATTCATATGTGGTCTAAAACTTCGATTTTTCGTTTTTAAAGTCCCCATTTTTATAATTGTAACTTCAGAAAACTTGGGTACCATCGACATCGTTTTTTGGAAGAGCCTACTTTGCATCCCGAGAACTTTTGAACAGCCCTCGCATTCACAAAGTTTTAATTTTGTATTTTTATAATGACTGTACACCAAATACAAAAAAACAGAATTACAAAATCTCTTCCCGATTTCTTTCCACGAATTTTTAAAAAATATGTAAAATTTAGCCCTCTAGACCAGAAGAGGGCCTTAACCGATTTTGCCCTAGTAAAAATAGAAACGTTTTACTCAAAGCGGGTACATTCTGAATAAAACACATGTTTTCCTCTCTTCCAGCACTTCCAGTAGCTGAATGAATCTTAATTTGGTTTTTGGTATGTTTTTATACTTTTGGGTTTGTCCCAACGCAACGCACTACAAGATCTTGAGTTGGTTGGGTTTTCTAATTTATTGATAACAAATGTGCCCCTTCTTTTATGCTTGTCTGGTCAATTTTTGTTAGTCTCGCGTTCGTGAGTTCGAACATATTGACGTGGACGACAAATTGTATTAGTACATATTTTCATACTCTGTACTAAGGGTACACAATAGGGCGGGTCAATTTGTATGGAGCTAAAACAACGTGGTAAGCGTATAGCAGATTCGGAATCTGCGATGAATTCTAAGAAAATTTCACAAAGAAACCCCATGTCTAAAATGAATTCCTAGCCCCCGCTGCGAAGCATGAAAACTTAAGGTTGCAGTATATTTTGGTATATTGTGGTTTGTACGGTTTTTTTTTTCAAATAATACATTTTGTAAATATAATATTTTTTTCTGATTCATTTTTTATAATATAATTTATAAATATTTTTTTTTTAAATTAACCAACAAATTATTTTTAATTAAATTTTTTTTAATTAAAATAACTCGCCAAAAAATGATAAAGTGGAAACCAAAAGTCTATAGCTTTTCGACAATAAAAGATATAGGTTTGCAATTTGATATATATTTCAAAAAAGGAAATCCTAGGCATCAAAAAAGTGGGCGTAAAGTGGGTAAAAACACTATATATGATCGAATTTTCATAGGGAATAAAAAATATTAAAGTAATGTATGCTAATCTTACATTTACTACTAACACAATTGAATATATTCGGTTTTACGGCCGTGCTAGCGCGATTTTTCTAATTTTGACATTAAATTTGCTAATAAATTTTTTTGGAAAAAAGATGGAAAACTAAAAATTTTTACATAACTTTTTTCGATCTATCTAAAACTTTCTGATGCGTTTTGATAAATTGGGACATGTACAAGAAACTTATAAATACGAGGGGACGAACCATGAAAACAAATATCTTTTCAATTAACTTAAGTTTTGCGGCAGCATTTAAGCAGAAGCCACATAAAAATGATAATGGAAAAAATGTCACGTTCGACATGTCACGTATCGACAGAGATAAATTTTTTTTACAAAAATGTACTCAAGATTTTTAAATCAAATAATATACATTTTAAACAGCTTTTCATTGATAAGATATTAAGATTATTTGGGCTTAATTATTTTTCGTTAAAATTTGTTATATAGCTGCTCGTGACCGGGCACGTTCGAATAGCTACCCTCCCAATTTCATTATTTTGGCTTTTCATGCCTTTACCTAATTAAAGGCTTGCTAAATCTTGCTTCCACTATTTTGGATACTGTAAAAAACTTTCGAAAGTTACAAATAATCGATCTAATCTTTTGAAAATTTATGGTATTTCTGGATCTGCCGGTGGTATTTTCTCAGAAAAATACCAATTAGTGTTCATGTTATAAACAAAAATTATTTAATTTTTTTAAAAAAACGAACTCAGATATAAAATATGAATATCTACAGACATGGGGTTTCTTCGTGAAATTTTCTTAGAATTCATCGCAGATTCCTAATCTGCTTTACGCTTATCGCATAAAAAAATTGACCTGCCCTAGTACACAATCTTTTAACTGATTTATAAAGAATTTTTGTTTAATATGTCCAGAATTTCGCTTTGCCAGCAAAAACGAAAAGTGAAATCTAAAAGTCAGTCTCTCTCATCTTCGACTGTTCCATTTTCGATCGTTTCGCTGGGACTTGTGGTTTCTCTCTTATGTGTCTAGTGCAGCGATTGTCACCAGATGCCCCCCAGAGGCCGAAGACATTTCGTTATTTACACAAACACGAGCCAAACTTAGTAGGAGACTGAGGCCAAGAGAGTAAACATGCCTTTAGTCCAGGGCTCCCCAAGAAGAGAGCGCGAAAATGGGACTGTGTCTTTCGCTAACACACAGTGAAGCATGACTTCGGCAAGCATTCGGTGTGAATTGGCGAGTATATTCGTGCCCTAGGGGCTATGGTTGGGGAACTCTGCTTTAGTCGCTGGATAGCCTTCGACATAGATGAGAGAAATCTAGATAACAGGCTCGGTTCGATTCTCGCCCTGTCTTGCTCTATCGCGGTTGTATTTTGTTTGCGCCAAATGATGGCTGATGGGTTAGAGTGAGACAGAGTGCAGATGGTTCGAGTCCGTGACGAAGACGGTTCGACCGAGCGAAGCTGCAGTCTAGATATTTGATTGTAGTTGCCTTTGATGCAATTAGATCGAAGCTAATTCGCGGTGCTTTATTTTCGCACACCAACACACTCCCACTTTTTAGCCTCGCTCTTGCTGACAATCACGGATCTAGTACCAATTTCACTTGGACCAATGGTTTGCAAAAAGTAAAAAGAGAGAATTTTCATTCAGAATTGAGAACACGAAACCGAAACCGTAGCGATTTAAAAAAAGTAGTAAAATTGAGCACATGCCTGTTTATCTATTTTATCTCCCATTCTCGTTTGATTCTGGTAGAAACTTAGATATGAGACACTGCTATTTTGTTTTTTAGTTGCCTCCTACTAAGTATAAAGCAACAACTAACTTTATCAAATTTAAATTTTAATATAGAAACAAAAATTAAAAACATCGGAAAATTACCGCAAGGCGAATTCAACCCAAAGAAATTTGCATTCTATTTTTAGAAAGCGCCATAATTCACCTACTATATTTGTAGATTATCAACTTCAGTTCCCCACACTTGGCGATCCCTTTGCTCTCTTCATCACTCCACCCCCAATCCCATTATCTGCGTGGGCATGGACAAGTAGCGTGCACATCGATTCGAGTGTATTTAGCACATTTTGTGGTTATCGTAGCACGAGCGCGTTAAATTTCTGCTTGCCTATATTTTATTTATTTTTAGCAACCAGCGACGCGTTTCAAATAAACAAATAAAACCAAATTAAAAAGGAGCCATTGGAAAAGAAGTAAGCAAATAATTAACATATTTTTGCAAATTATACATCGTGTGTTGATCGAATGGGAAAAACGGGGCACAATTTATTGAGGCTTTTGCACTTTGGCAAGGACAACAACGGAAGTGCACAAAACAACTGCATTAAAGGTCAACGAGAATTTTGAGAAAACGTTGAACCAAGCTCAATGTAAGGCAGGCCGGTCCATCACACACATGCGAGCTCAATTAAGGCAAAACCTTAAGCCAGTTTGAACTTTGGAATGATGTCATTTATCTCGATTCGCAGTGCAGCGGCAAAAGCACTCTGAAACACTTTACTCACTTTCAGATACATCATCGACGATCGACACAAGTTGAAGGTGACGCTGGCCAATACAATCAATTGGAATTGGAGTACCACTAGAGTTTCGTAGTAATCGCACTTAATTGCCATTATGAAAAATAACATTTCATCAGCTTTTTGCTGGCTTGGTAATATTTTTGTATAATTTTCTATAAATAGAAATCAAAGCGAAGTTTCACAAGAATTTGACGATAAGCAGCTAATGTTGAAACCATCTTCGGTTAATAGCATGTGGAGGTGGGACGATGATGTCTGATGTCTGAGTAGGATTTTCAGATTTCTACTTTTGTATACCCTGAACGCATTAGGGATGGATAAGAAGGATATCACAAAGTAGTGCAAATGTATGTAACTAGTAGAGAAAGTTCAATAAGATTGGAAGAATATGTAGAGCAAGCTATTTTCAGCATGTCGCTGCGGGAGGAGGAGCAGCAACAGCAACAGCCTATTAGACTATCTAGGCAATCAATGTTCAGGACATAGATTTTTGATGACAAACATCTTTAAGTTCGGTACGGAAGATTTTAGTAGGAGTAAAACTTGATTTCAACGTAACGTGAAACTGAAATCTTCCATGACGTCAGCGTTACGCTGCAGTTGGGGAAGGCAAGCAGTAGCTTAACAGTGACTAAACAGTGACTAAACAGTGACTAAACAGTGACTAAACAGTGACTAAACAGTGACTAAGCAGTGTCTTGACAGTGACAAAACATTAACTTAATACTAAACAGTGATTTCACAGTGATCAAACAATTTCTAAACAGTGACTTTCCAATGACTAAACTTTGTCTTAACAGTGACTTAACAGTTACTTAACTGCGACTAAACACTGACTAAGCAGTGGCTTAACAGTGACTCAACAGTGTCTAAACAGTAACTAAACAGTGACTAAGCAGTGACTTAACAGTGACTTGACAGTGAAAAAACATTTACTTAACAGTGACTAAACATTGACTTAATAGTGACTAAACAGCGACTTCACAGTGACTAAACAATTTCTAAACAGTGTCTTTCCAATGACTAAACTTTGACTTAACAGTGACTAAACAGTGACTTAACTGCGGCTTAACAGTGACTAAACTGTGACTTAGCAGTGACTAAACAGTGACTTAACTGTGGCTTAACTGTGACTTAACAGTGACTTAGCTGTGACTAAACAGTGACTTAATAGTGCCTTAAAAGTGCCTTAATAGTGACTAAATAGTGACTAAATAATAGACTGGCCCTTATATTAACTTTTTTTTTTTGATTTCAAAATACCGGGCGGAAAAAGATTTGTTTTGGTCCCAATAGATATGAAAAAAAGTTTGGCAGCGATCGGACTTCATTTAGTGGACGCGCGCTTGCCCTCAAAATCGAAAATTTGAAATGTATGGAAAATGAGGGGAATAAGTATCGAATTTAATTTCTAAAAACTCAAAAAAAAATTTTATTTGTTAATTCTTTTTATATCCTTTTAGAGGAATATCATAGCAACATTTTAAATATAAATGTGTCTTATTTTGAGCGTAAACTTGGCCAGAATTATATCAAAAGGGTCAATTTTTCCGAATTTTTTTTGGTATTTTTTCCGAAGAATTTTTAATAAATATGACTTTCTGATTTTTGCTTTTGCCCGGGCGGCAAAACTATCGTTTTGGTCCCAATTGATATAATAAAAAGTTTGGCTGCGATCGGACTACATTTAGTGGACGCGCTCTCGCCCCAAAAACCAAAAATTTTAAATATACTACCAATATATGGGATGAGGGACGGATTAAATCTGTAAAATTAAAAAAAAAAATGTTAAGTGGTTTTTCTCTTTAAATCCTTTAAGGGGAATACCATAGGTACATTTTACATATTTTTGTTGGATATTTCGAGGGTAGACTTGGTCAGAATCATATTAAATCGGCCAATTTAAAAAAAAAATTTTTTTTTGAGATGAGTTTCGAATTTAAACTCTAAAAATTTTTAAATTTTTCTTTAAGTGTTAATTCACTTTAAAACCTTTAAGGTGAATACCATAGCAACATTTAACATATTTTTGTTGGATATTTTGAGCGTAAGCTTGGTCAGAATCATATCAAATCGGCCAATTTTTCACATTTTTTTTTGTTTTTTTCTGAGATGAGTTTCGAATTTAATCTCTACAAATTTTAAATTTTGTTTAAGTGTTAATTCTTTAAATCTTTTTAGCGGAATATCATAGCAACATTTTAAATATTTTTGTTGGATATTTCGATTGTAAACTTGATCAGAATCATTTTTTTTTGTCCTTTTTTTTTTAATAATACATATTTACGAGATTCTGATTTTCGCTAGTAAATGACACGCTAAAAAAAAATCCATGTACTTTTTGATTCAGATCATGACTTGAATTTAAATTAGCTAACAGATACCGATAAATAGTTGAATCTATCGGTACGCAGCGAATGTCTTCATCGATATTCGTATTTCTGCTAATTAGCTGACGAACCGTTATTTCTCTACATTTGTTCACGTGTCTTAGAAAAACACTAGCCATGCCAGCTTTAAAATCCCGCTCGATCGGAACACGAAGCTTCGAAAATTCCACAGAGAAGATAGAGTTGGTTGGTCGGATTTAGCACCAAATCCTGGGAAGAAAGTTGCCGTCAAACCGACAAGTCTTAAAGGTGTATTTTTTTTCAATATGCGTGTTGTAAAGATGACTGCACAGAAATCCACTAAATGAAGTCCGATCGCTGGCAAAGTTTTTATTAAATCAATTGGGACCCAAACGAAACTTCTTCCGCCCGGCCAATAGCAAAAATCCGAATCTCGTCTTTATTAATTTATTATAAAAAAAAAACAAGTAAGAGTGTTGCGGTCGAGTGCCCCGACAGCAAAATACCCTGTTCCAAGTAATGTGGTTCCTATAGCTTTGACCTCCTTTTATTTTAAAATTTATTTGAATAATTGGGGAGGCGCACTTGCATAGCTTCGGTGTTTTTGCTCGGATCTTGTACAGGGTTGCCCATATTCGACGGACCCATGTTTTTTTTTAAAAAAATCAAAGAAAAAAATAAAAATTTGGCGGTTGGCAATCTTAATCATTTAATTTGTTCCAAGTAGATTTGTTTACATCAATTTTTGAATATGATATCTCTCAAATGGCCGCCTCTGGCGTTGATGGCGTATTGTGCCCTTTTTGCAGCATTTTCCATCGATTTCGCCAACATTTCGGCCGGAATAGCGGCTATTTCTTCACGAATGTTGTCCTTGAGCTCTTCTACGGTCCTTGGCTTGTTAACGTAAACCTTTGACTTCAAATATCCCCACAAGAAGAAGTCAGGCGGCGTCAAATCGGGCGAACGCGGTGGCCAGTCCAAATCACCACTTTTCGACATCAAACGGCCCGGAAACAATTTCTTCAGAAAATCGATTGTTATGCGACTTGTGTGCGGTGGAGCGCCGTCTTGTTGAAACCAGAACTGCCTCATACGCTTTCGACGAATAATTGGCATCACAAAATTGGTCATCATGTCGCGATAACGCTCCTGGTTGATGGTAACAGCATGGCCATTTTCATTTTGGCCCAATGACCGTTTTCGCACTAACGCCGCACCAAACTGTGACTTTTTCGTCATGAAGAGGCACTTCTTGAATCTCCTCAGGATTTTCAGTGGCGTAAATACGGCAATTTTGCTTATTTACGGTCCCATTTCACACATTTCGGTCACATTTTTTAATTTTTTAAAAGCACGTTGAGTTTTCACAATTGACTTGTTCTGTTGAATGTAAATTTCAACTATTTCAGAGCGCTCGCGTGGCGTGAATTGTTCCATGGTAAAAATCTGCTTGGACTGACGCTTCAAACGCGGTATGTCATTAAGCGATCTGACATCTCTGTCAAAAGTTATGGCGTTGCCAGATGGGTCCGTCGAATATGGACAACCCTGTACACCAAGCCTTTTGTATAACTCTAAACATGTCTTTTAATGTCGGCACAAATTTATGTTACAATGAAAATCTGTAAATTTCATATTAATAAAGACTACTACTACTACTACTACAGTGACTTAACTGTGACTTAACTGTGACTCAACTGTGACTTAACTGCGACTTAACGTTGACTAAACAGTGACTTAAAAGTGACTAAACAGTGACTAAATATGGACTAAAAAGTGACTTAATAGTGACTCAAAAGTGAAGGAAAGGGAGCGGAGGAAGAGAGGGTTTTAAATTATTTATATTTCTTTGCTGTTTCTAGATTGAGATTGTTGTTTTCATTCATCTAAGGTATTCTAAAATTGGCTATAAAGCTCCTCCAACGGGGCCAAGCCAACAAAAATTTCTCAAAATATTTAATAAAAATGTCTGATAGTTCTTGGAATAAGTACAATTTAACTTTACTCAACTGCCATTTAGACGTGTAGCTATAAAAGTGGGTGATGGTGTAATGTGCCATCACTCCATTTTATTCGATGTTTTCACACGAGTCCGTTCTCTGAAAGACTAAAATGAAATAAGTCAGGTGGGGTTTGTCATATAAATTGTTGTACAGCAATGTCTCTGATGCCAAGGAATACACTCATCGAAATTTAATTAAGGCCCTTGACACGTTTATGGCAGCATTATCTTGCTAAAAGATTGTGTCCGGGTCCGACTCTTGGTTCAAAAAGTTTACTAAGAGTTCATCCAATAAATTTAAGTAACCTTCTGAACTCGTGCGACCGTTAATCTTTAAGAAAATGACGACTAAGCCTGCATTGACAGATAAAAAAGCCGGAAGGGATATTACGAAACGTCGAATGTATTCGAGGGAGGAACTTACAAATATGGTACTCTCAGATGCAAAAAAGGTTAACTTGAATGGGTCAGATGGTTTTAGTTACTAAAGGCACGGCATTTAGGCGTCTGAGCGCATTTTGAGCTCTCAAAACTGTATTGGCGGCTCTGTGATGTTTTGGGACGCTTTTAGATATTACAATCGGACCTCGATATGCAAGATTAGAGGTCGCAGGAATACAGACGACTATTTTAACTTATTGGATGAAGTGTTAATTATCTTTTTGGAGCAGTAACCGGACCCTGACACCATCTTTCAGCAAGATAATGCGCCCATTCTCGTTTTAAGGGGCATTCGTGGGTGGTTTACAGAAAAGAATATCCAGCTTTTAGTATGGCCAGCGAGTTCTTCAGACATGAATCCAATTTAAAATATGTGTGGTAACCTTGCACGTCGTGTTTATGCTGGCGGATGAAAGTTTAACTCTACTGAAGAGCTTCGAAATACTGTCACTGAGGAAGGGGCCAAAATACCGGATTCAGAGTTCGAATTCATGATAAGCGCCATCCGGTTAGACATTTTTAAGCTCATAAATAAGCCTGGAGGTTAAATCCATTATTTATTGATTTTTATTATCCTTATCCTGTATTCTTTTATTTTTTTTTTTAAGACTGGCTTTAATTAAATTTCGCGGTGAAAATTGAACTTTTTTTTAAAAAATGCCGAAAACTTTAACTTTCGTATAAATGTTTGATATTGTTGATTTACCTTAAATCAAGCACGTTTTAACAAATTTGGTCAAAAAAATTTAATAACATGTTTTAAACATTTTTTATTGAACAAAATATAAGTGGCTTTAATTAAATTTCGGTGAGTGTATGAGGCGAAGCAACAGAATATCCTTGTAAAGCGCTTGTAAATTATATAGCTTCCCAATCCAAGGAGATATTGTTGCTTATTCGAGCCCGTCTTTGTGACATTCGCTTATTACGATAACGTTTGTGCTCATCTTAGGTCCAATGTTCTGGAATTTTTCCCTCTGACAAAGGCTCACAAATCAAAATTTCAAGAGATTTTTGTGTCACCCAATACACACAATATGTATTTTGGCAATGCTCGTAATTTACAAATTTACACCGAGTAATTAAAAATTTATGATCTTACCAAGGCCATAATTATTTTAAAATTTTAATTTAAACCCAATAAAGCTTTTGTTCTAGAAATACCTTGATACTATCCCTTCCCCCATTTAGATTTGTCACCTAACCATTCAGCCATATGTATAGCCCATTTAGTCAGCGCTCCCCCATGGCCATTTGAATTGAAGCATGAACATTACGTATACGCCGCCTCGTTCTGGGGACGGAACCTACCGCAATGGCAGACCCCGAAAAAAACGAAAGCAGCAGTTTGTCCCCGCCACCCCTGCCAATTAGCAGAGGCTGGCGAGAGAGCAACAACAAATATAATCAAAGTTTCTATTGCAATTGTTTTTGTGTTTTGCTATTAATATACTCATGGACGGACGGTTGTGGGATGGGGCAGCAGCCAAATGGACTTTGAACGAATGCATACTAAAAATTGTGGGCGGTGGCCGAAAGCAGTGTAACGGCAAAGTGCAGCCAAAACAACAACAACAACAATAACAGGAGGATTAAAATAAATGCATAATTTGATGGGTTTCTTCTTATTTGCATTATGCGCCAAAATTGGTAAATTTCATCAGCGGTTTTAATTTATGCAAGGAGCTCAGGCCTTGCTGAGGCGGGGATCATCCAAAGAGAGAGTGTAAGTGTGTGGGAGAGTAGAAGAGAGAGAGAGAGAGCGTGCCCCAAACAAGGTTAACGGCAATGCGTAATGCTTTCCAGGGCTGGCCAGTCAGAGCATTGCACTCGCAAGGTAACTGCACCTTGGGTCAATGATATTCACTCTGCCCAAAAAAAGATACAAAAATATTCAACAGATTCGGTTGTTTGCGCCATATAATTTGTTTCCAGTTACCCCCGAACATGGCCTCGTCCATACAGCAGTTGCTTGACCTGGAAGTTGCTCGCCCTCGTCTCGCCTTGAATGTGAATGCACTATGACAGTGACGCCCTGACAGATATACTTGTACTTGTACTTGTATGTATCTAGGTATGTGGATGCATTTGTGCAATTTTTGGCATTTAGAGGGAAGACACATTGGTACAGTGAGAAAGTGAAGGTGTCTCCGATTTTGAATTTTTAACCAAAAACTGGGATCAGTTAAACGATATTTAAATCAACTACCCGTTGAAACCAAAACTTCCCAGGAATCATTATAAATATGATTTTTTTAACAGGTGTGGCACAAAAATTACTAGAGATTTTTTTAAGTTTAATTATACAGGGTTTGTCCGGAAAGTAATAGGACTGAGTCGATTAAAAAAAATTTATTGAGCAAGCATTGAAGGCGTCACGGAAGGCATTTTCCGGAAAAGCTTTGAGAGCCGCGGTGTATGCTGCTTGAATCCCCTCGTTGTCTTAAAATGCTTGCCGTTCATCGGCGTTTTCAGGCGAGGAAACAAAAAAAGTCCGGGGGGCCATATATGGGCTGTAGGGTGGCTGCGGAAGCTTTGGGATGCCGGCCTTGGTCACGTAGCTGTTCACAAGAAGCCACTTTTCAAGTTTACTTTTGGGATTATCTTCGCGCATACCTTGCACATGTTCAAATGCTCCGTCACAGTGTCATGAACCATAGATTTTGGTAAATTTAACATCTGGGCAATTAAACGAACACTTAGTCGACGGTCTGGGTTCAAAACTTTGCGCTCACCATTCACATTGTCGGTGTTTGTCGATGTCGAAGGTCTTCCAGCACGGTCTTCATCGGCGACCCCTTCCCGGCCCCCCAAAAAGCCGTGGTGCCACCGAAACACACCATTTCTTGCTAAAGCAACATTAACACCACTCACAGAAACACGTCGCGCGAAAATGCCTATCCCGACTCTTCCCCGTAGACAACTGACCAGCCGCTCGTTCGTTAGCTAGGAACGCCCTCTACCGAATCCAGTCGGTGCGCGCACGCTCCAAAGTACAGTCGTGGCGGAAGAAAATCAGCCCTATTACTTTCCGGACAAACCCTGTATTAATTTCAAATTTAAGTCATACTCTAATGCAGCCATGCCCAGCCCTATGATAGATACGGAGATAGCAAAGCAATGATCGTATACATGCACGGCACCAAGAATAGGCAAACACAACACATGCAAACAATTACTTGTGTATGCACTGCGTAGAACCAAAACCGTTATTTTTCCCTTCTTTGTATTGGTCTTTGCTCGCGCAATCAAACTGACCAACAACAATTTCAATAATTTTGTTTTTGCATTCGTTGTGATTTTGTTGGTGTCTTGTCTTCGAGTTTGCAGTTCTCTTCTTGGTATTGGTGTTTTTATTTGTGAGTATTGGTGGGAGCTCTGCCGTATGCTGGATTTGGGCATGCCTGCTCTAAAGATAAAGTTAAACAATTCAAACTATTTTCTCGCTAGTGTTGTAAAATAAAACTTGGCAACCCTAAGCCCGTTTCTAATTGTCAAATTACATAGATGGCGCCTGCAATGCCAGCTGAGGTTGAGTGGCAAATTGGTTTTGGTTGATATGACAGCCTTCGGATGGATTTGCGAAAAATTATTGAACTCAAATTTCAATATTAAATCAATTTAAATATTTTATTCCTTGACCAATTTATTTTATTTATTTTAATCAACCCAACCTAACACCTAACCCAACCAAATGTTTATTCTCAAAAAATGACATCTTAATCGAGATGGTAATTAGATCTAAATAGCATAAAAGCATTAAGAGTTTGATAGTTCAAGCGACCCCTGCGAGGATTCATTATAAACTCTACCCATGAAAAAAAAAAACGCTCAACACTACTTCCGTGAGTGGTACTAGCAAAACTTTTGATAATTTATAACGATCTGTTAATATTGTTTAATTTTTTTTCCACCGTTTCAATATGGGCTAATCCTGTGTTGCAGACGTTACATTCGTACGCAAATTTGCTTGTTAAAATTGACGCAACTGGCCTTCACATTGGTATATTTTAATGAAATTTATTATTTGGGAGTACTTTTCAACCTTTTTAAATAAAGGGTAAACCGTTTTTAAGAAAATATTATGCTTGCTTAAAGTTCCGTTGCGGACGTTACAAAAAATGGAAGTCGACCTTGAGGCTTATGTGCATTTGCACATATTTTAGCGAATTTTGCGTAATAAACAAAAAAAATTACAAATGCAAAAAAGTAAGTAGAATATTTGACCATTTCAATCCAGCTTACAAAATAATTATAAGTAGTACCGTTAATGAAAAATCATAATTTTTGTCTGTTGCGGACGTTACACTTTTTTCCATCAAGCCAAACTGTGTAAAAAAAAATTGTATTTTTCATCCGATTGACTTGAAACTAGGTTTGTAAGGATAGAATAGGAAATAATTTAATACGTAATTTTCCCATGTCGAATAATCTGCCCCCAGGCGTGAAATTATCCGAAAAATTCAGCATGAAAAGAAAATATTTTTCATCCGATTTGCTTAATACTCAGATTGTAATGATAAAATTCGAATTCGTTTGGTGTTTCATTTTCCGATGTTAGAAATACCGACTTTGCAGGTTTGCCCTCGATATTTATCAATTACACTAGTTTACAGCCAAAACGACCCATTTCTACTGAAATTTTTTTTGGTTTAGTTTGGAATGGTGATCTCAAAAATCGATTTCAAAAATTTTTTCATGGCTCCGTTTTTAAAATATGAATTTTTTTCACTTTTTCGGTAGGTGCTCTTACATTTTAAGCCATATCTGACTTCATATTTGTCAGATAGAGTCAAGCAAGGTATGAAACGAAAGGCAATTAAACTGCCAGTAATTGCGTAGAACATTGTTTTTAAATCGGCTTAGTACCTCAGTGCAATAAGTATATGTGCATTCACATTTTTGGAAAAACCTTGTTTTAAACCAAACGATTCAAGCCAAGTATATTTTTTACTTATAGCTCTAGAGCCAGTAACTAAGAACTGCCTTACAGTACTTCAATATTTATTAACAAAAAATTATTATTTAACAAATGTATTTCATTCTTAGGAAATAAGTATATGTGCATTTTATATAGTTCTTAAAATTTTGTATTAAGTTCAAACTTTTGATCAACTTTAATAGTTAATGTGCTTTCCTTTTGCCTCTAAGACTTTTGCAAGGCGGTTTGGCATGGAATCTGCCAGATTTTGGAGAGTTTCATTGCTTATTAACTCCCATTCTGCAAGCAAAGCGTACTTTAAATGCTTAATTGAGTCGAACTGCCTCCCACCTTTATAAATCCTGGCTGAGAGGATACCCCAGAGGTCCTCAATTGGGTTCAAGTCAGGACTGATAGCCGGCCACTCCAGTACAGGTATTTTTCTTGAAGAAAAATAAGCCTTTGTGGCTTTTGATGTGTGGATTGGAGCGTTGTCCTGTTGAAAAATCCATCTATCTTCGTAAAGATCGTCTGCAAAATCTATTAATTCACTCTCCAGCAATTGAATATAGATTTCTGAGTTTGTTCTTATTGGAATAAAACATAGCCGAGACTTTCCTGCATATCCGAAACAGGCCCAAATCATCAGTGATCCACCGCCGTGATTCCTCTTATGGCGAGTTTCTCTTGGTTTTCTTAAGTCACGCCAATACTTATGACAGCCATCAGGACCATCAAGATTAAACTTTTTTTCATCCGAAAAAATAACGTTTCGGAATTCTTCGGTCCAAAATTTGTACCTGTCAGCAAACGCCAAACGAGCCTTAAGATGGCGTGGCAATAGCATCGGTACAGCCACCCGGGAACTATGTTTAAGGTTACAATTTTCAGTTAAAATTTGATGGATCCGTCTTCTACCGACATTGAGCTCTAAATGACGTTTAATGCCTGTACAAGACATTTGATTGTTTACAGCCAGGCGCTTAATCTCACGCTTGCACCTATCGTCGATGTGGCTCGGTCTGCCACTGCGTTTAATCTGACCATGGGAGCTTGGATTTTTTAAGAAATTAGCTATCGTATTTCTGTGTCGAGACACTCTGGAAGCTATTTCAGTGATGGTAGCCCCACCTTCGTTCAATCCTTGGATTCGTCCGCGTTCCTCAGCTGATAAATGTGTTCCACGCGGCATTCTTAGGAAAATTAAAAAAATTTTTTTTGTGTTTCTGCAACAACTACTTAATTTACTCTCAACTTTTCATTTTTTATCAAAACACATCCAATTTGTTGCACGCCGACCATTAAATGCACACTAATTGGTTTTTGCACATAAACTTATTTCCTAAGAAAATCAAATCTCGCCACTCAAATGTGTGATAACGGTACTAAGAATGATGACCAAAGAAGAATTATGCAAAAGCATTCTAAAAATAGATAACAACAAAAGACTTTTGCATACCTAGAACATATGTTCTGTTACTATTGAGGAAGAAGGAAACGAAAACATATTTGCACATATACTTATTGCACTGAGGTAGTTTGGATACAATAAACCAAAACATTTCAAAAATTCAATTTTTTGCTCAAAAATGCAAGAAATTTCTCTTTTAAACGCATAGCGGGAGATTTAGCTTAATTCACCAACCAATCAATTTTGATTTGCAAAATTAGTTTTGGAAATGTGAACAACATTATTTTTCTGGATAGGTTGCATCAAATTAGTTAAATATTTTATTTGTTTTAATATTAAAATTAGCGTTTCAATAAAAACCCTCCTAATGCTGCGTAACAATTAAAATCTGCCAACCACAGCGCCCTCAATTTATGACAGCACCCTCAAAATATTGTTGTGCCAACATTGGCACCAACAAGGGATTAGAGTTGTCAAGTTATATTTTATGATTGGCGCAAAAATATTTTTAAAATTTTGCATCTTATTTTTGGAGAATATGACTTAAATTTAAATTATAATTTAAAAATGCGTCATAAAACATACAACACTATCAAAAAATTGCATTTAAATATCAAAATAACTCATAACTAAGAGATGGGAAATTTTTTTTTTGCGAGAAAGGGCAACCATGTTAACAGATTGGATAGAAATGTCCCATATAAGAAAACGAAATCTCTTGAAGTTCTGGGACACAGACGGATTTTTCGAGCGTTTTGCAAACCAACCGAGGCCAAAATCTCTAGAGATTTCTGTGACACCCCCGTATAACTTATTATTAGATGTGATTTGTTGTTCAACTTTTTCGGTAGGTACACTTACATTTTAAGCCATATCTCAATTCAGAAACGTTAAATCTAGACAAGGTAGACAAGGTATCGCGTTAAAATTTGTCCAATCCAATATTCGCGTTAAATATTTGTTCTAGTTGGTCAAAAAGGCGTTTTGGGTGTTGTATGTTTTATGATTTTGGAATTAGATTACTTCTGTTACTTCTGATAAAGTGCTTTTACCCTATAGGGCCAGGAAAATCTTCACCACAGCAGTACGATTTCTTTTTAATCAGCGTATGTGTCAAGCATATGATCGATTTCAAAATCTGCTTATCATTGGCTTGTGATCGCTTGAATGCCAGAATATTCAAAATCTTCTTGTCGCTATTGGAATAAGCAAAGTTATACAAAAAAAAATGTTTCATTCGCGAGTTATTTCAAGTTAAGTGTTTTGGGGGTCCCTGACGAAAAGCTAGTATGAGGAATTACTTTACGCGACCTGCTCTACAGCGTTTGCTTGGTCATTTCGAATTATAGCACTGCCTGATAAGATAGCTGTTCCCAAGAACCATTCGGTTCTACTTTCAAACTAGCAGCTGAGCTCTCATGTCAGGAACAGCTGAACTTTTAAAAGTGATAATCCCAAGCGTTTTTATAATTCGGGGAAAAAACAACAATTCGTTTTATTCAAAAAGTCTCTGACCTATCAAACAGACCTGGTAGACTGTTGCAAATGTCATCTTAACATCAAGCAGTCTCTTAATTGGCTAAAACAAGATTCGTTAAGTTCTTAATTTTGCCACAATTACAACTCATCAGCAATTGCAGTTTATTGTTTTTTTGTTTTTTGGGCGATTGCCTAAATGCATATTGAGCATTTCAGGGATTGGTTTAAAAAAGTCGCCGACGCCTACAATAACAGGCAGAGAAAAAAAAATGCGACAAGTTTAATGAACGATGCGAAGGTCAACGATGCGTATACTTCATTTGCAGCGATTAAGCATTGACCCAAAATTAATGGAGAGAGGTGGAGGCGAGACTAATCGGCTGAGCCATATGTTAGCGTGGATTATGCTATGCTTTTTACTTTTGCTTTGCGGTGGTTTATGGCCTATGCATTCCATTTGCAAGGACTGTCCCATCCTGTTGATGCTTTGGCAAAAGGGGATGGAGCGCGGGGCCAGGAAGCATTTCATTTCCGTTGCTGTCAGCATTTTTAAAATCTATGAGCATCCTATGCAAAGCAAGAAAAATTTCCATTATAGGTGCAAATTATACAAGACAAAAAAAAAATTGGGAACCAAAAATAATTCGAGAATTGAAACGGAAGCGCTTGCAGCTAAAACAAAATGGTCAGCAAAATAAATGCAAACGGAAATGGAATTCTGCGGGGTGAATGGTGGATGTAACGTTTTTATATTGGTTGTAATAAATGTATATTTATTTTATATTTGTTTTAGTTTTATTTTAAAATACCTTTAAAAAGTGCGCGCTCTTTGGTGGCGCCATCTGTGGCTGAGTAGTTGGTCGAAAACACGGACAGGGTCACACTGAGCTAACAGCTGTGGATTTTGTGTTGCCTATTTATGTGAGCAGCAGCATAAGGTATGACAGAAAGTGTAGCATACCAAAAAGGGCTAAGCCCACTGAAATATAAGTAAATACATTTAAATCTAAATAAATATTCACTTAAATTAATGTTTTACTTATTAAGAGTTTCTAAGAGTAAGCCAATGCACTTAAGTATGCTTGTGTGTGTGTGTGTGTTTATATAAATGGCCAGGAGGAGGAGTAAATCGTGCGTAAAAGTTTTCAACGTTTTTGTTTTGATTCTTATCACGTTGCGAAGCAGACGGCAAAGCCCAACACTGAATAAAAAATAAAGTAAAAACAAAATGAAAATGCGCGCGCAGAGAGTCGCTCTCTTGCTCTGTTCCGCTCTCGAGAACGGCCACCGGTTTTCTTTGGAGCTTTCATTGGACGCCAACCGACAGTTTCAGTTGGGAGCAAGACTTTGCACTGTTCGGACGTGTTTGAACCGCCCTCCGTCACGCCCCCTGACCACAGACTCGGCCACACACGCGCGATCAGCAAATCAACAATTTGCAACCGTAAAAAAACTTAAATACCGCTAATAAATCGCCAGCGCGTTTTTAATCGCTCGCAAATCGCGCAACTCGTTCAAAATCAATTAAAATTCAATCACTAATCAGTGATCATAAATTGTAATTATTATTTATTAAGTTGATAACTGTTTTCGAGTGCCAAGTGTTGTGTTCAATTTTTGTAAATGTCCAACAAACGGAAAGCCTTGGGATTTTGATGTAGTCCACTCCACATCCAACAAGTTGGACTTCAGCCATCATCGTCTCCAATGTATACAATAATGTCACGACGCAAACAATCAAATCCAAAGCCGTTGAATAAAGGTGAGTAGTGAGTGACTGCAGTGATGGATGGATGCATTTTCCCACTACCCCAAAAATGGGTAAAGCTTGGGTCAGCACTTGGTGAACTCTTTTAACCAACTGCTTCTGTTTCTGGCCATAAAACATGTGAACGAACACACCGCAAACACCGAATAATATAATAAAAAACTATGCCAACTTGTTGTTGGATTTTTTGCTTTTTATCAAAATCAAGTATAATTTCTTTGTTAACGCTTTATGTATGTATAAAGAAACGTGCTGTATGCCAGCGACACACCTTATATACATATAAGTTGGAGAGTATTAACTAATTACATTTCGTTGTTTGCCATTTTGATATATGACAACCAATGAATGCATTTTCGAAATCGATAAAACGTGCCCGGAGCTGGACACTGGACTTGGCTGGGCTAATCGAGCGACCTGGCCCTGGCCTCACCTTAAGCATTTGCCATTTTGGACTCCTTATCGCAGCACGTTTCTGGGCTGGTCACCACCCACCCCCCCCGCCTGCCAGCCACACAAATGATATCAGCTCTGGTCAAGAAAGTAGAAAAGAATGAAAGCTCCTATGTTTCAATCGGAAATTCTGGCATCTTATCTTAAAGCAGTTTGAGGCACATTCCTTCCTTTTCTACAAAAAATTTAACATTGAATTATATAACTTACAAGTTTCTAATTGACTTAATCAACTGAAGTTTTAGATGCCTTTGAGGTATGGGGAACTGTCTGAGCCAAGAAAAACTGCAGCTCTGAACCATTTTTGGGCTAAGCTGCTGAACTACACATGTCTCAGATTTAATGATGTCTAAAAGTATACTTGTTATTCTAGTTTTTTGTTCTTTTGAATTATTTTATTATTATTTGTTGTTTGGGGAAATAGCGCAACGTGCCAATCTTGGTCTATTGTGCCCACCCCTACTGAGCTTACAACTCTCTTAGCAGCCCTTTTTCCTGTACAAAGGTCAGGATTTTCGTGGGTTCTCGGTTACTGATATGGTTTGGAGGCAAGGAGTCCTCCTTGGAACTTTTGTCACCGGTGGGAACGGCGCCTTAAGGTGAAGCCTTCACCCTCCCAAAAACTTAAAAGCTAGGCTGTCTTTCGTGCACTAATCTGGGAAAAAACGAAATCATATTATTATTTTTATGAATTGTTTATAATTACCTTAAAAATTAACAAAATGGGAAAAAGTAGAAACAGTAAAAAATATCTTCAAGAAATAAGGCTCGATTTCAATATTTACATTTTTAAATTTCATCTGTATATATTATGCTTTAAAACTAACAGCTTAAATTTAACAAAATGGGAAAAAAGACAAACTTAAACATAAATATACTTATTCATTTTGAAATAAGGCTTAATTTCAATATTTACATTCTTAAATTTAAACTAATAAAATTTTTTTTTGAATTTTGTCTTCTTAAATGATTATTTTGCTTTCTTATAATACTTAATTCTATCATTGGCAGTTTGAAACCATTTGCTGCTTATTGAGGCGAATTGCTTTTCGTCGACAGAAAATTTTTGATTAAACGCTCCTAAAAGGGTGATAAAAACTTAGTTAAAATTAAAAAAAATTTTGTCAGAACGGTCATTCAATTAAATTTAAAATTTATATTTTATTTCTTCAAATGATTTCGAAAAGACCAGCAGTGTAGCTTTGGGAGAGCATTTGAAGTAAATAGCTTTTGTTATATTGAATTTAAAATAAATAGATGAGTTAATAAATATAATGAAAATTCACCAAATCCATAACTTACTTCGAAGTGCAGTTGCTATAGCGTTGATCCCCTTCCAATTCAAAGATATTGGTTCATTTCTATGATTCAGTTCACCAAGCGCCGATGGCAAAGACTCACAACAGCGTCGTTTCTTGGCTACCAGTGCTTTCATTATTTTTTTTTAACTACTCAATGCGGCTTGATCTTTCGACATTCATTTTATTTTCCTTTTTGTTAAAACTTAGAAAATTTTACAAACCACTATTTTATTTTACATATTATTTCGCTCGCACTTTCACTTTTATTTCACAACTTAATAAACTTGTGAATTGTCTGTCGTCTTGCTTATCGCATGATTTCGGCATCCCGTTATTTTCAGCAAAACGTATAAACGAAAACAAAATTTTCGATTACTTGCCTACTTCAACTCCGTAAATGCTCAAAAATAAGTGCTTTTTATGATCCCGTGGCAGCTCTAAATTACTTAGAGAGCTCTAAATGTGCTCCGAAAACCCTCAAATTTATGTGTTTACTCCAAAAACGCTTTAAGCAATATGATATGCTAACACATAATTCTGCTCTGAGTTTAGTCCAAATCGGATGACTATACATATAGCTGCCACAGGAACGATCGATTGAAAAGAGCTAGTTTTAGTGAAAAACTTTTTGTTTCAATTCTAGCGTCTTTATGCTTTCTAGATATATGAATGTTATCTGTTTCAACACAATTTTAGAGAATTTGATCAAAATCAGATGAATATATCGTAAATATTCCCCCTCCGGAGGAAAATTTTATATGTGAAATACTTTTCTAAGGAATAAGAAATTAAAGAAAATTAATAAATGTTTAGTTTACATACTCAAGTAGTATATAAATAATTATTAAGAATTATTATGTAACAAAGTCATCGCGGTCATCCATGGCTTTCTAATTTAAATGAATTGAAAAATTAGACAGGTTTTTGTACTAAAAATGTGTGATTCCTTTTCGTAAAATATCAAATAAAAACGAAAATGAGAAGGGCAAAGCTAACTTCGTCTGTACCGAAGTTTTGATACACTTGAAATAGCTTGTCACAACGGTTAGCGACTTCGACTAAACTTCGCAGATCAGCTTAAAACATTACAATATTACCCATGACCGTGTTTGAGAGCAATATTGAGAGCAAAACAGTTTTTCTCACTAAAACCCATTTTCCGAACGAACATTTGTATGGCAGCTACAAGAAGTAGTAATCCGATCCGGTCGGTTCCGACATATTAGCAGCGTGCAGTAACAAGGAGACTCTTACTTAAACTTAAATGCAATTGCATTTACAAGTTCATAAAGCAAACCGACAGCAAAATACAAATTGATGTACATAAATGGTCTAAGTAACGTGTACGACAATTTGTGACAATTATGTTTTACTTGAAGGCAAAATGTTAAAATTTGCACAACACATCCCGGTAAAGTTTATTAATGTTTATTGTTCAAGCGGTTTGTGGATACTCACTTATAAACTCTTTTCCACGCGCAATTTAAAAAATTTGCTTGCGGCGCTCAATTCTTTCAATTTTACCTTCAAAGCAGGGATTAAAACCGAAATGAATTTCGGTTTCGATCAAAGCATTTAAACTGGCCTAATGCTTTTTTAAACTGTACAAGAATCCCGTATTGTGTAACCGTAATCTAATCGAAATCGGTCGAGTTATTCACCGCAACCGATTTGTTGAAAAAATATGTTGAAAATTTGGATGCCTTTTTAGAGCCGTTCCATGTTATGTGTGTGGAAAAGAGTTTTTGAAAGATCGCACTGGGCTTTTGTTAATTCTTGTTTGTCCTTGGTGGTCTTTCCACCTCAGAAACCCTGAAATAATTGTGTGACGATTCCTTTGGACACAAAAACGGTTTTTCTAAATGGAACTACTTTTTCGACTGCTCGTTACTATGGCAGCTATATGCTATAGTCATTCGATCCGTCATATTAGCAGCGTACAGTAAAAAGAAGAAGCTTCAAAACTGAAAGACTAGTTTGCTAAAAAAGAATAGACGGACAGACAGACGACCGAACAAAGCTTGCTCTGATCAGGAAAATAAATACTTCTATGCGTTTGAGCAAAATTATTATACCCTTTGATAGGGTGTTTATAATCATGAAAGAGGCCCTTCAAAGTATGCTATGATTTATTATTTATGTGCTGTATACCTTTAATTGTTCTTATGAAACTATGCAACAGCCAAAATGCACATTTGTCTAGTCCGTTTTTGAATAATTCATTAAGGGTTTCATATTGAAAATTTTTTTTTCTGGGTTGAACGTTTTTTTAAGAATTTTTCAGTTTGACCATTTTTTATCACCATTACTTCCGGACATCAAAACCGATTTCAAAAAGCTATGCATTAAAGAAAAGTCATTAAAAACTTCCATAAATGAACTGATAGATTAAGTTAATGTTTTGCGAGTTATTAAATAAAGAAATTATGGATATTTTTACAATATTCAAACTAAAAGCAATTTGGAAAAATTCGGAAAAAAATTTATTGTCATCAGTTTATTGTGATGATGATAAAGATACATTTATAAGGTGTTTATTAAAATCTATGGTATAAGGGAATATGATAACATTCTGTTGAGAATAATTGGTAAACAAAATTCAAAAAATAATAAACAAACAAGATTTTCTTATTTTGACCAAGTTAATTAACAATGAAACTGAAAAGCCGTTTCTATTACAGCTATATGCTACAGCCATCCCAGTTAATCCGTTCCTAAAAATTAGCAAAGTACAGTTCGAAAATAACTATGTACATTTCAATAGGTTTAAAGCAGAGGCCAGTAAAAAATGTATGCCCATTTTGGGCATTGCGTGTGTGTGTAGCCATGTAAACGAAGTTAATTTTGTACTGCTTTGTTGTTGCCGAAGCAGCACATCGACCAGCCACAGAGGTCTGATTTATACACAGAAGATAAAAAGATGCCAGACTCTGGTTTTAAACCGGGAAGACAAATAGAGAGGTTAGAAATTTTTTTTTTTTTGGGTGTGGGGGTAAAGCCCTTCTAAAATAAATTTTTTTTTTTTTTAATTTTAATTTTTTTTTTTTTTAAAGCAGGGCAGGCAATGGGGAGGGAGAAATATGTTGTTTGGTTGGTGAGGAAGAGGTTTTATTTTCGGCTCGCGTTTGCATGAAAACCCGAATGACTTCGGCCCTGCTGGCTATGGGCTGGCCGGGTCTGCTTTAAAGTTTCAAACTCATTTCAAAGTTTTTGTTGCTCTCTTGTTATACACATTCAGATAACAAATTAAGCCGATCGTGCTTGAGATCAATCAGTTTTTATGTTAAAAGTATGGTAAGAAGACATATTCTTTATTGATTAAATTTTGTGGTTTCAGGTCGGCTTTATATCAAGCATAGATCTTCAAAAGTCTCAAATTCAAGAATAGATCTTCTTGAAAGTAAACATAAAAAGCCTCTTTTGGGACTTCAAGTAATATATCCTGATAGCTTGAAAGAGACCCACCAACACCACACCTCCATCACCACCACTTTTTCTAATGTGACTGATTTTGAGATATACTGAAAGTTTTTTTGGACTTGAACTTGCTGGACCTCGAATACTGAACACACGGACGACTGCACCTTAGCTCACTCGACTATCAGGCATAAGCAAGACCCGGCGTCAAAATCATACCTAAGAATGTAAGCAGTCGGCACTTTCGCTGCGAGCAACAAGCACCGTAAGTGACAAGACATTCCTAAAACGTCGAGGTCTTGGGATCAAGTCCCCGTAAGAGCATAATTTTTTTATTTTATTTAACATTGTTTCTATATTTTATACAATCTTTAAATCGATGTTTTTTGTCAATAACGAACTTTCCTCGGCCTACAAGTTTGAAGTCGATATCAATTGTTAAGATTCAAGAACGCAAAAATCTAAATTATAGCCGATTTTAGTCTCACCAATTCTAGATTTCTCTGCATGTAAAAA
>JAEIFU010002498.1:0-19975 GCA_018904235.1 Lordiphosa stackelbergi
TGCTACTGTATGGAATAGATCACTGGGTACACCTTTCTGGCCTCGACGGTAAAAATTTAGATCAACCAAGCTGGTCCAACTTTTCTGGACGCGACTGTAAAAGAAAAAGCTATTAACAAGCCAAAGCATTGATCTGGCAGTCAACTGCAGGGTATTTTTGTCCTATCGAAATACGTTCACACTGGACCGCTCCCATTTTGAGTTTCCTGTGCCGTACCTCGTTCTATTTATCTGAAGCAATCAATTGAGAGCAGACGCATTCTACGGCAAAATTTGTGGCAAACAACGTGGCTTCAATTTTATTGGGAATTAACCTATTCGTCAAACGCCTATTGCCATCGACATTGGTTTTAAAGAACATTGTCAACTCCCCCTGGCCAATCAGCGCCGTATTCGGGATATTTTGTTTCATTTTGTGGCGAAATTAGAGCTTGTTCGAACCTAACCTAACACAGGGTAAGCCAAGTGTGAATTCGACTTAATCCGTGCTGAAGGTGAATCTTTTCAAGGTGTCTGTGCGATCGGTGGTGTCTGTCACACCCTGGCTGTATCTCTTCGTTTTATTTGGCGGGGCCATAAACGCATTACGCAAGAGCGCGACGTACCCGGCGTCATCAGGCTTCGGCCTAGCTCAGGCTTGGGCATGAAGCTACGCTAGACCCCATCCAAATCCCACAGCAAGAAACCAGACGCATCAGAAGTCTCGAAACTACATAGTGCCAACGTGTGTTCCTGGTTAGAAGAGCATAGATGAAATAGCTGGTAGTCCCCAGCGTGGGTGCTTCGACGTAACCCCATTTTTGGATGTGCACGCGAGCTCTACGGCCTATGACGTCAGAGGTCTTCACTGGCGTGTGATCAACAATTGACATTGACTCCACTGAACTTTTATTTGGAAGAGTTCGCCGAATTTCTGGAGTATTCCTTATCGTTGGAAAAAGTTTTTGTGAAATTAAACTCCTCTGCCCTCAGCTATATTGTACTTATAAGTTTTTTCGACCTTTTTTCATAGCACTGCGCCTCCTTTGATTTTGTTGCATTCCTGAATTATTTTGAAAATCCACAGCCACCTCAACGTCAACAGGCCTGCTGGCAGCGATGGAGTAACAGCGTGTGAGTACGGCACAGCCGAAATTAAGTGAAAAGGGTCATGCAACAAAACCTCAATAGTCGCAGCTTCAAACTTTAAGCGTAATTAATATAATAGCATACCTTAACTTTTATCTTGCTGGGAGTGAAGTTTCCCAAAAGTGAAACAAACCCAAATTTTTGGCTAGTCCAACGATACAGTAAATTTAGGTTACCTTTTCTTTCAACTCTACTTTACATAAATATTCATATTAATTATCATTACTCAATATTCATGGATTATTCCTATATTCAACACTAAATATTCTTATCAGAGTGTAAACTAGAGTTAAGTCAATATGTATGGTATTATTGAAGTCGACCATTACTCAAAACAAATGAATTATATCTCTTAGTAAACATGAATTAACTCCCTTCTTTTCTTGAGGGCTCCTTAAGCACAACACAAAGGCAATACAAAGGGTAGAATCACAATCACTTCCTGATTCTACAGGCAGGGTGGGTATAGAAGGAGGCCGTTAACACCTTGGATCCTCCAACATTAAATAGGTATCATTTCTGTCTGTCCGTTTTCCATCTGTTTGGTTTGTTTTTCCGCTCATATTACCTCGTCTCTGTCTACGATATTATTATCGTAACGCCTTCGTTGAAGCTGCACAAAAAAAACCCACGCCACTTTCCCTGAGCAAAGTCGACCCCGATAGTAGACAGAGTGTGCAGCCGACGCGATCCGAAGTGTGTTCGTTACATAATAATTGGCGCCCAACGTGGGGCCCGAAAAGGCAACGATTTCGCAGACTTACTAGATCTCTAAAAGACGAAGAGGTAAAGTAATGTTCAAAATCACATCGATTGACTATAGTACTTGTACTTAGCAAATTGTCAACCTTGTGGTATAAAGACTGTATAAAAATAATAGCCTTATTCTAATATCCTTATTTGAAAATAAAATAGGAGTTCCCCACCATTTCTAATCTACCTTTCCAGATCCTTTTCCCCAGACCAACCTTTACCCATTTATTTTTGAAAAGGTAATTCTGAATGTATAATAAGGTGTAGCTAACTCGGATCTGCTGGGATTCTGATAATTGTCGGACCCAGACCAGTAGCCACTTTATACTTAATAGATGGTTAGTTATAAATTCGTAACACGAATATATTAACGGATCTCATCGAAAGTTTTTTTATCAATGTTGAGTTAGTTCGGAATGATAGTTCTGATGAGATGTCGGCTCTATACCAACTAACGAATGTTTAAAAGATTTTATCTCCTAATTAAAATCGAGACTTGCTCATGCTGGAGAATTTCGGTATGTTCCTCTTTTAATTGGTCTAGATATTCAAATGGTTTTTTTTGCAATTTTAGTTTCAGTTTATGGATCTTACAGATGTTTTACCTATCTAATACATACATAAATGCCTTTGTGTTAATGCTTAAGGATAAGTCCCTTGTTGTTTATGAAAATTTTGACTATATAAATACTGTATTTTATAACGATGGCTGTAAGACGCAGCAGCGAAAATCTTGCTCTTTCGACCAGTGAGCCTGTGGTATGCACTATTTGCAATGACAGCGGTTCTGAATCCGATATTGTTGAAACCCCATGCAAACACAGATTCCACAGATCATGCTTACTAAATTGGTTAGAAACCAACGAAACTTGCCCTTTGTGTAGACAACCTTGCTCTCGAGTTCTAATACAACTTCGAGATAGCGTTTCTTCAGAGACTAGAGCTCCATCCTCTAGACCCCAACCTGGCTCAGCCACAGCGACTTATTCTCAGAACCCGGCGGGAGCTATTCCAAAATCTCGTATGAATACCAGATCAAACGGACGCAATACCCCGAATACTGGTAACGTTCGACAAAATGCTACCTCGAATGCTCGGCGTGATAATCGCGCCCGGGTCACATCAGATCCAAACGTACCTTCCGAAGATCGAATTCAGCAACTTATTTCCAACTCGTTGGAAAGTTTTCAGGCTAGCATGACAGCAGCCATGACGGAGCAAATAAGTGCAGCCATCAGACACTTAAATATATCTTCACACTCTCGTGAAGACCGTGATGAACCCCAGCTGGAATGGGAGAATGATATCTCTCAAGCTATCCCTCGTAGTAGCGATCTACGTAACAACAGTCGCAGAGACATTCCGCCGCAAGCTAGTGATAACTTACGGAACTCATCCTTGAATAGTCCTGATAAGGTATCTAACCTAATTTCGAATTGGCGCATTAAATTTAGTGGTTCTGCCAATGACATCCCCATTGAGGATTTCATTTATCGCGTAAATTGTCTTACATCGCAATGCTTGAATGGAAATTTCGAACTATTGTCCCAGTTCGCTAACCTTCTGTTTTCTGGGCCTGCTCTTTCATTCTATTGGCGAGTCCACAGAACGACCGTTCATTTGAATTGGTTTGAATTGTGTAGTCGGTTGCAAGAGCGATATCAAGATCAGAGGTCTGACCGAGATATCAAAAATGCAATCCGTCGTCGTAAGCAGGGACTCAACGAAAACTTTGACGAATTTTTAGATGCAATATTGTCAATAGCCGATTCTTTGCGAGAACCTATGCCGGATGCGGAAATAACCACTGAAGTTCGCCACAATCTTAAGCCCGAGTTGAAACATGAGTTGTTGCACGTGGATACTCCAGATTTAGCAACCTTGCGGAAAGAGTGTCACCGACATGAAGAATTCTTTCGTGATTTTAAATCAAAGCCACCTGTACGATCGGCTGCAATTAATCGGTTCGTCAACACTGTCCTTCACGAAGATGGCTCCGATGAGCAATCTGATGAAGAAAGCAATACAGTAGACGAAATATGTGGTGTCAGAACCTTGGAGAAATCCAAATGTTGGAACTGCGACGAACACGGTCACAGATATCATGAATGCTTAAAGCCTCGTCGTATTTTCTGTTACGGTTGTGGTGCCCTTGATATGTATAAGCCCAACTGCGCAAAATGTAAATCGACTTCGGAAAACTCGGCACAGGATGTCCGCCGGATTCCGAAAGGGGATATCCGACATTAGCCTCGGATGCAAATACTTTACCTACCACTACCAGACCCGAATCATCCCCTGACATAACTCCTTTACCAATATCAATCCCTCAGCATTTCAAGCCATACCATGTGCGCTTACTTGAATACCAAAAGCGAAGATCGGCAATATTCAATGCTAACGCCATTGAGTTAGTCAAAACTCGATCCTCATTGCGCATGCGCGAGTTCTGGAATCGCAATCGAAGATTAAAAGGTTTTACGGTTTCTGCAATTGTTCACAAGAACAACGATATACGACCTTTTACTAACGTGGAGATTAATGGACAAGAATATTTAGCTCTTTTAGATAGCGGAGCTAATAAAAGTGTGGTTGGCGGAACTCTTGCCCAAGAAATCATATTAACAAACGTTAAATTCAATAAAATGAAAGGCGCTGTTCGTACTGCTGATGGTCAGACACAAACCGTGGCTGGTACTATCAATATTCCCCTGACTTACAATTCTATTCAAACAGACTTTGAGTTCTTACTAGTACCATCGATAAAGCAGAGCGTTATTTGCGGTATGGACTTTTGGAGAACATTTGGCATCACTATTACACCTTGTTCGATACAGGAGGTTATTAGCGAACCTGTAGAAGATTCACTTCAGTTGACTCTGTCCAATAGTCAAAAGTCGAGATTACAATCCGTAATAGCTTCCTTTCCGTCATTTGAGAAAGAGGGACTTGGACTAACTACTTTAATCGAACATAGCATAGACACAGCAGATGCCAAGCCCATTAAGCAAAGGTTTTATCCCTTATCTCCTGCTAAGGAGCGACTTTTGTGCGACGAATTAGATCGTATGATAAAGCTAGATGTTATAGAGGAAGCTCCATCTTCACCATGGTCTTCTCCAGTTACTTTGCATATAAAGCCTGAAAAGGTGCGCTTTTGTCTTGACGCACGTAAACTTAATGCAGCCACTGTTAGGGATGCATACCCGATTCCCATAATGGAGGGTCTGATAAGTCGTCTTCCGCCCGTGTACTGTATTTCAAAAATCGACCTCAAAGACGCCTTTTGGCAGATTTGCTTGGATCAAGAGTCACGTGCAAAGACAGCCTTCACTGTTCCTAATCGACCGCTTTATCAATTCAAAAGGATGCCCTTTGGATTGACAAATGCTCCCCAAACAATGAGTCGATTAATGGATCTTGTAATACCATACCAGCTTAAATCTCATGTTCTGGTTTATCTTGATGATTTACTGGTATTATCTCATAGTTTCGACGAGCACCTTGTGCATCTTGCGGAAGTGGCGACTCAATTACGCAAAGCGGGACTCACCATCAATGTCCAGAAAAGTCAGTTCTGCCTAAAAAGAGTCGATTACCTCGGTTATCTAGTAGGCGAGGGTACACTTCAAGTAAATCCCGACAAGATTCGCGCCGTTGACGAGTTTCCGATTCCGAAAACTCAAAAACAGCTTAGGAGATTCTTGGGTATGACGGGGTGGTACCAGCGATTCTTATCCAACTATTCCTCAGTTATTTTTCCTCTCACGGAATTGCTGCGTGGTAAATCATTCCAATGGAATGAAGATGCTCAAGGCGCATTCGAATTAATCAAAAGCAAACTATGTTCAGCTCCGTTTCTGGTCCATCCTAAGTATGACAAGCCATTTGTAGTGCAATGTGACGCCTCCTCATATGGGGTAGGTGCAGTCTTAGCACAAGCAGACGAATCAGGATGCGAACGTCCAATAGCGTACATGTCGAAGAAGCTAAATAAAGCCCAACGTAACTACACAGTTACGGAGTTAGAGTGCTTGGCTGTAGTGTTGGCCATTAAAAAGTTTCGTATGTACATTGAGGGACATTCATTCAAAGTCGTAACCGATCATGCAAGTCTCCGTTGGCTAATGAATCAATCTGAACTTAGCGGTAGGCTAGCGCGATGGGCGATCAAGCTTCAAGGTTATTGTTTCGAAATTGAGCATCGTAAAGGAAGCGAAAACATTGTAGCTGACGCTTTGTCTCGTTCTTATGAGAGTGTGGATGAAGTTGCCAGTATTGATTTTGAGGTTCTGCCCGAAATCGATTTACAATCGGATGCATTTCAATCCAAAGAATATGACACGTTAAGGGAGAAATTTCTGAGTTCTAATCTACCGGACTTTCAAGTGATTGATGGGTATATATACCATCGTGCAAATTTTCCGAATAGCGATTCTATCACATCTAATGATAATTGGAAACTGTATGTTCCTGATTCGCTGCGCGAGGGTGTAATAAGCTCTGCTCATGATCAGCCATCCTCTGCTCATGGGGGGATTGCAAAATGCTTAGAGCGTATTCGGCGCAGATTTTATTGGCCGAATATGGTAGTTAACATTCGGGACTACATTAGCAAGTGCGAGACTTGCCGAACTACTAAGTATCCCACCCAATCTCTAAAACCACCGATGGGTGCCAGAGTGAAAAGTGAAAGGCCATTCCAAAGACTATACCTAGATTTCATTGGTCCCTTCCCTCGTACAAAATCAGGCAATGTTGGAGTATTGATCATTCTGGATCATTTTTCAAAGTTTACTTTTCTCAGGGCTGTGAAAAAGTTCACTTCAAAGGTTGTGATTAACGTTTTGAGAGAAGAAATTTTTTCGTGTTTCGGAGTGCCAGAAATAGTCGTGAGTGATAACGGCACTCAGTTTAAAAGCCGTGATTTCTCCGATTTTCTATCCAAATATGGTGTACAGCATGTGTGTACTGGTGCCTACTCACCCCAGTCGAACGCTGCGGAACGGGTTAACCGGTCAATAAATGCAGCCTTGAGAGCATATGTCCGCTCTGACCAACGCGAATGGGATATCTTTCTTAGCAGCATCAACAGTTCTCTCAGAAACTCAGTACATCAGTCCATCGGCATGTCACCTTACTTGGTAGTCTTCGGCCAACACATGATTTTACACGGCCAAGATTATAAGCTGTTGCGAAATTTGCAGTTGCTCACTGAAGGTGAAGTTAAACTGACAAGATCTGATGAATTCCCAAGGATTCGTTCGGACATAGAAAAGCATCTTACCAAGGCATACGAAAAGAACTGTCGTACATATGATTTAAGATCGAGGCCACGTTCGTTTGAGATTGGCCAAGAAGTAATCAAAAGAAACTTTGCATTGAGTAATGCTGCCAACAACTTTAATGCCAAATTAGCTCCAATTGGAACTAGGGCTCGCATTAAAAAGAAGTTAGGCCAATCCATTTATTTGCTGGAGGATACCAATGGCAGAGAACTCGGCAAATTCCATGCCAAGGATATTTGGTAGCTCTAATCGTAAATTGCACCCTTTGTTATGTTCAGCTTTTATCTTAGGATAGTATCCAAAGATGAAACCTGTGGTGTGAGGGTGCTACTGTATGGAATAGATCACTGGGTACACCTTTCTGGCCTCGACGGTAAAAATTTAGATCAACCAAGCTGGTCCAACTTTTCTGGACGCGACTGTAAAAGAAAAAGCTATTAACAAGCCAAAGCATTGATCTGGCAGTCAACTGCAGGGTATTTTTGTCCTATCGAAATACGTTCACACTGGACCGCTCCCATTTTGAGTTTCCTGTGCCGTACCTCGTTCTATTTATCTGAAGCAATCAATTGAGAGCAGACGCATTCTACGGCAAAATTTGTGGCAAACAACGTGGCTTCAATTTTATTGGGAATTAACCTATTCGTCAAACGCCTATTGCCATCGACATTGGTTTTAAAGAACATTGTCAACTCCCCCTGGCCAATCAGCGCCGTATTCGGGATATTTTGTTTCATTTTGTGGCGAAATTAGAGCTTGTTCGAACCTAACCTAACACAGGGTAAGCCAAGTGTGAATTCGACTTAATCCGTGCTGAAGGTGAATCTTTTCAAGGTGTCTGTGCGATCGGTGGTGTCTGTCACACCCTGGCTGTATCTCTTCGTTTTATTTGGCGGGGCCATAAACGCATTACGCAAGAGCGCGACGTACCTGGCGTCATCAGGCTTCGGCCTAGCTCAGGCTTGGGCATGAAGCTACGCTAGACCCCATCCAAATCCCACAGCAAGAAACCAGACGCATCAGAAGTCTCGAAACTACATAGTGCCAACGTGTGTTCCTGGTTAGAAGAGCATAGATGAAATAGCTGGTAGTCCCCAGCGTGGGTGCTTCGACGTAACCCCATTTTTGGATGTGCACGCGAGCTCTACGGCCTATGACGTCAGAGGTCTTCACTGGCGTGTGATCAACAATTGACATTGACTCCACTGAACTTTTATTTGGAAGAGTTCGCCGAATTTCTGGAGTATTCCTTATCGTTGGAAAAAGTTTTTGTGAAATTAAACTCCTCTGCCCTCAGCTATATTGTACTTATAAGTTTTTTCGACCTTTTTTTCATAGCACTGCGCCTCCTTTGATTTTGTTGCATTCCTGAATTATTTTGAAAATCCACAGCCACCTCAACGTCAACAGGCCTGCTGGCAGCGATGGAGTAACAGCGTGTGAGTACGGCACAGCCGAAATTAAGTGAAAAGGGTCATGCAACAAAACCTCAATAGTCGCAGCTTCAAACTTTAAGCGTAATTAATATAATAGCATACCTTAACTTTTATCTTGCTGGGAGTGAAGTTTCCCAAAAGTGAAACAAACCCAAATTTTTGGCTAGTCCAACGATACAGTAAATTTAGGTTACCTTTTCTTTCAACTCTACTTTACATAAATATTCATATTAATTATCATTACTCAATATTCATGGATTATTCCTATATTCAACACTAAATATTCTTATCAGAGTGTAAACTAGAGTTAAGTCAATATGTATGGTATTATTGAAGTCGACCATTACTCAAAACAAATGAATTATATCTCTTAGTAAACATGAATTAACTCCCTTCTTTTCTTGAGGGCTCCTTAAGCACAACACAAAGGCAATACAAAGGGTAGAATCACAATCACTTCCTGATTCTACAGGCAGGGTGGGTATAGAAGGAGGCCGTTAACACCTTGGATCCTCCAACATTAAATAGGTATCATTTCTGTCTGTCCGTTTTCCATCTGTTTGGTTTGTTTTTCCGCTCATATTACCTCGTCTCTGTCTACGATATTATTATCGTAACGCCTTCGTTGAAGCTGCACAAAAAACCCACGCCACTTTCCCTGAGCAAAGTCGACCCCGATAGTAGACAGAGTGTGCAGCCGACGCGATCCGAAGTGTGTTCGTTGGCCAGACAGCGCCACAAGTGCCCCGAGATCTAGCTTATAGTGTGTGAGTGTGTGTGTGTAAGGGTGTGTGTGTGAGTGTTTTGTGCTTTATTTAATTCTAGATAATCATAGCGACTTGTTGCTGGCTTTTTTAGGGTAATTTTCTTTTTGCAATTGAATGAATTTGCGTTTCAGTTGGTGCCATGGTCTGGTCTGTGCTTATTTTTTATTACTAATGCTGTTGCTGTTGTTGTTGTTGTTGTTCAGTTTCAATAAGAGATTATACGAGGGCCGCAGATGTGTATTTAGATGGTTGCGCTCAGCTGCATGATAGAAATTTTCACTTCCGTTCTTAAAACGATTTCCGGCCAGACTTAACTATCAGAAGAGTTGTTAGTGCATGGCGACTGGAAAAGTTTCACCTGTGCTGGGTAGGGGTAGGGCGGGGGTTTGGGGCTGGAAACTTTCTTCCATTGTGCGCCTAAAAGTCAACTTTAATTTGGTACATTTTTCATAAGTAGCCTTAGGTGCACTTACTTATGCCGTCATAAGAGCAGTTCCAGCAGACCAGGAAACGGGCAACAACAAAATGTGCAAAAAGAAAACTGGCAAAGGCAAAGTGGCTGCAGCAAAAGGGGGGCGCACATGAGCAGCACAGCAGAGTGACTCAAGCAGCCAGGCCAAAGTTCTCGGTGTGTGTGTGTGTGTGTGAGTTTGAATTAAACAAAACAAACACAGCAACAAGAGGGGTTGGAGGAAGCAGAAAAAATAACATAAAAACTCATTTACACGGCATCGAGCTGCATAATAACGAGCCGGCAAATGCTTAAGACTTGTCATTTAAGCTGAAAATAATTGCAACCTGCTTGTAACAACTAACGGCGTCTGCTGTCAGCAAAAGGATAACACGGCGCATCATTACACACACACACACACACACACACTCGCACACATGCAACTTCAGCAATTTCCGTTTCCGTTCCACTGTTGCGATTCTCCCTCTGAGTCTTAGTCAGTCCTCACAAGGGAAGCAAAAGAAATGTGGCATAAACAAAGTTGGGTGGGTGAAATTAAAATGGACACAAGTCCATTTCATCTTAAGTAGCACACAAATCAACAACAACTACAAAGCAATGTTTGTGTTTCTAATTAGAAAAAAGGAAAAAAAAATGGGAGCCGTTTCTCATTTCAAGCTTACTTACCAAAATTTAAGCGGCTTTCTCATTGGATAACTTCTCGATATGGTGTAACCTGCAAATATAAAGCAAACCATGGCACAAGGCGCAAACAAAAATGTTGTGATTAGTAATTTGTACATTCAATAGACGATTTTAAAGCTGAAAAATAAATTGAAATGGAGAGTGGGGGAAATCTATATAAACTGCCTAACTATGGGGTGTATATAATTATGACTTGATCTAGTTAATGTTTATTAGGGGTCTCTGTTTTTTCATCAGACGGTATGATCGTAAGCTGCAAGCAAAATCAAGCAAATAAACATAATTTACTAAATTAAAATTAATAAAGCTCCTTTAAATTTTCAACTAAATGCATAAAAAGGAATATAAATAACTTATTAACAAAACGGTTGATTGTTAGCAAAAACCAAACTGTCGATTGGCTATCAACTTTATTATAACAAATTATACTTCTTAGTAGATAAGGGAAGAAAGATAACGTAAAATATAAAAATGTTAAAACTGAAGGGTAACAGAATTAAATTAAATTTCTTAAAAATTCGGGGTGGAAACCATGAGGGCAACTGTCTGTATTTGCAGAATGCAAATTGTTTTTGAACTGAACCGAAACAAATCGAAATTCATTAAAGATCACCTTTCATTTAATCAAACAGGCCTGTTCCCGTTTCCGAATCCGATTGATCGGAATTGGTAAGAGTTGTGATTTCTAAAAAACGATTAAGAAATTCGCTCGAATATTTTTGCCATCAAGAGAATGAAATGAAGGTAAATGGGATTTTCATTTAACAATTCCGATTCTGCATGATTTGATCGAAATCGAAAACGCCTATAGGCCTGAAAGAGTTTGATGACATAAAGGTTCTACCTTTACACAGAGATATGTACACTGAGAGAAAAATCATGAATTTTTGTACTTAAATCAAGAATTTTCACTTTCAAATTTAATAAGCCAGAAAATTCTTGATTTTAGTACAGAATTTCTGGATTCAAAAGCGTTTTCAAAAATATTTATATTTTAAATTTTAAGTAGGGTTGTCAATATTTTATCGATATATCAATATATCGATATTTTTGTTGGACGATAAGGGGTATTCCGATATGATATTTTTTGTGCCGATATAGGCGATTATCGATATTTTTATAAACGATATATCAGAAAAAATTACTTTGGTAATTTCAGGAGCAAATTGTCATAACAAGACTGTCGATTTTGTTCTGCATAAAACGTGTAGAAAAACGAAATCTTCGGAAAATTTCACCCAGATACCATGGGTTTCAAATAAATTCCTTCATTCAGCTTGATCCAGGTACGGTATTTCGCCATAGATTTTCTTCTCTTCATAAGAGTGCAATTTCTTAGTAGAATTATTGTTTTATGGAAAAGACAGAATCGTTAGAAATGTCTTTATAATTTGCGCGGGCAAGGAATACATTTTAGACAGATGGTTTTGGTGAGATTTTTCTTCACTATATACGTTCGTAGGTAAACTATATAGTTTTTTTCAGTCCTGTTCGAAAAGAATCTTTAAATTTCTTTTTACTTTAATCTATTTGTAACACTGTTTGAAAAATCTTTCGTTTTTAAAAAAAGATCATTCGTCATGGAGACTCCTTCCTAAAGACTCTTCGAAATCTAAAATATTTTTTTTAAATATTCTCACAACTGACATGTCAAACATTACGATTGTAAAATGATAGCATATACGAACTGTGCGAGCTGGTTCACTTTCGGTCATTTCCTCCTACCGACTCTGTCGAAGTCTTTCGCTTTCCATATGTTCCACTGAAGAAGATATGTCTTACGCAACAATAACCACAAGAAATAGAAAGAGAAAAAGATTTTTGTTTGTGGGTGTGCGAGCGTGTAGCTCGTGTCGGCATGAATAGCAAAACGCGTTGTGGTTGCGTTCGAATTCGCAAGAGACATAGTAGACAGAGAGCAGAGAGAACACATAAGAAGTCGCTGAAGCGTGACGTCTATACGCGCTAAAAATAACAACAACAAAACCTTGGGTCGGAGAGATAAAGAACAGAGAGAACACATATGAAGTTGTTGTTGCTCTACGTTTAGTCATAGGCTAAGCGTGAAGGCGTAAAAAAATAAAGAATACTTAGGCCATTGACCAATTCGAATCAAAACAATTTTAGAACTGATTTAATTGAAAATTTTTTTTTAAAAGTTGAAGTAAAGGCCTCTTTTTGATTTGATTGAAGATTCAATGTCATTTCTTTCTGATCTGATTTGTTTAAATTTCGGAAAACTTTAATTTGAAAATTTAAGAGTTTAAGGATGATGCTTTTGAAATTCTTCGACTGTACCTAAATTGAGTTGTTAAAAGTAACTGAAAAATTTGTATAAGCGGTAGCTTCTTCTTCGGACCAATATTAATATCACAACCTCTTAATGGTTTCGGCAAGTGCTATTAGTGCCCGCCAAACGGTTCTGTTTTGTTTCTACCTCAGCTTAGGTCGTCTCGTCCTGCCTTTTTTAAAAGGAAACAAAGCAATTTAAATTTTGATAAGTAGCAAAGGCATTTTTCAGGAGAAATTTGGTTATAATTTAGCAAGTGGTATACTTATATGTATCTTTAATATTTGAGATCGATTTGCGCCGGCTAGGAATTCATTTTAGACCCATGGGTTTTTGGTGAAATTTTCTTAGAATTTTCCGTAGATTTCGTTTTTGCTATACGCTTTGTTGATTTTTTCATTAGAAATATAAGATATAACGGCCACGTAAAAATTTTAGTTTTCTTAAGGTTTAGAAAATACCGATATATCGATAAATCGAAAATTTTGATCTTTGATATTATCTTTGATAAATTACTAATTTCAAGAACGTTTTGGATATGTTAAGCACGATTCGGGATTTTTTCATTTTTAGTTATCTAAGAGCAAATTGTACATAAAGTATGACCAGTTTTTTAATCAATAACGAAATGATCTTAAATTCAAACTTTTTTTTCTTAAATCAAGAATTTTATTTCTATTTTTGAGTTTTTAACGGTCAATGTATATATTCCGAAATAAATGGTATATACCATCATATTTCAGCCCCCAATAAGAGATTCGAAAGATGAAAAGAATTGTTCCGCAGTAATTGTTAAGGTGTTGCTGTATATTTTGAAAATATCTATACCGTATTGAATGGATATTTTGTTGTAAAAAACTTCGATAATATCATCATTTTTAATTAGGGTATTCACTAGACCTCGTTAAAGCGTAAACTCCAAAAGTTTACGACATAACAACAAAACAGGTAGGAAATAAATTACCAACTTTTTGCTGCCCTAAGGCAAGATATACTAAACAAGGTAGCCGCACTCGCTCTCTCACAACTCCTTATATTTGTGTCAGAGAGAGCGAGAGTGTAATGAATTTCTGTACTCGCTTGGTGTCAAAAGCAAAAATTCGTCCGCAGTGATGCGTCGCTTACCAACGGTTGCTTACCGACTAAAATTTAACAAGTTGTCAAGAGGAGCAAGTGCCTCGTTTTATATATCTTGCCTTAGGGTATGTTTAAAAAATCGGTCGTAAATGTGTAAAAGATGAAGTGATGTAAAATTATATAAAGTATCGAAAAAAATTCACTTGGTATCGAGCCATTTCGAGATTTTTTGTCTTCAAAATATACGGTCACACCAACACAAATTCTAACTAATTCCACTATTTCTTTACAAATAAACAAATGTTGACTTGATATTTTAATATTTATCCAACTCTAAATACATAAAAAAAATATAACTTGATACCTAATAATAGGCAGGGAAAATGACTAAATATCAAACTTAGATTATAATTGAGTAAATGTTTATCAATTTTAAATATATTAAAAAAAATATATAAAAAAACGTAGTAAAAAAGCAGCAAATTATTCTTACCAGAAATAGTTTATAGAATGAAGACTTTAAAAGAACTTTTATAATCAAACTCAATATTCAAAAAATATTACTTAAGTAATTACCCTTCAGTACTGATCTTCACTGAAACCGTGCTGAAGCAGACCTGATCATGGCTGCTGCTAAAAGCATTTCGGCATTTCATGAATTCAATAATAAAGTAAGTCATTACGCTCGCTTATATTATTAACTTAAGCAATTCTTAATGCTCAGACCAGACTTTCAGTGGACGTAAAACTAAAGTGTAAATATAAAAAAAGGAAAATGATAAATCTTGCAGCTTTTCTATATGTTTATAAGATTTTCTTAGGTCCTCAAAACTGCCTCAAAATTAAAGTATATTTGAATTATATAAACTACTTTTTATATTTCTTTGAAATTTGTTTTGGGGAAGAGTTAAATAGTTCTGTAAAGATTTAATTTAAATGGATTTTTGTTTTTGTTCATGTTTGTTTGTTTTTTTTTTTTTTGTGCACCAATACCATTTGCGATATTTTACCCTTAATTTAAGTTTACATAGCCAAAGGCGTTTTGTGAGGCGAAGGCAGCTGGCAGAGTAACAACTGCTGCTGGCAGCTGGCGGCGCTGATTGCGGCTCCAATGGAGCGCCGCCCTGCTCTGAAGCAGCAGCCAGAGTCCAAGGACTTGGCACTGATCAGTAGTTGTGGCAGTGGCAGGGTGTGGTAGTTGCTGATGGCGAAGGCGACGCATTTTGTATTTTCAACACAGGGGGGGGGGTTGGTAAGGGGGTTGGGGAGAGGGGACAACACAAAATCACTGATGCGCTGCGGCCAACGAGGGCTGACAAGGGGACAACATAATTTTTAATAATTTATGCCACCGCCGCGTGGTAGGCTACATATTTGGCCCGAAAAGTAGGCAACACTTTATTTTCATTTTCGTTTTCATTTCGTATTTTGATTAGTTAGTTTGTTAATTAGTTTTGTTTTATTTAAAGGTTTTCCAAACGATTTGGTTTTTTTTTTTTTGTTGCCGCAGCGCTTTTTTATGTTTTAAGTTTAATTTTGAATTTTGAACGTTGATTTTGTGGTTTTTGTTTTTATTCGATTGGTTTAACTTGCATGTTGGAGTTTCTGTTAAGAAATATGAGCATTAGTTTATATTACAAACAAGTTTTAGCAAATTAAAATCTATAAATTGTGCTCGCAAAGTAAAATGAAATAGATAAATAAGTTGAACTTTTATTTCGTTCTCAATAAACTATAATAATAAATATTTATTATAATAAAATTAACCATATCTTTAAATGCTTTGTTTTATTCGGAATTCAACTATTGAGTAGTAAGATTATGCTGTTTGGTTGAAGCTATAAGCTTTTACTTGTCAAATGACAATCACCACATGAAAGAAATGGAATACAACTGGGCAGAGCCAGATTTTGTGTGTATGTTAGCTTGTCTGTGTGCCCTTGGCAAAAACAATTGAAGGTGAGCAAAATGTGAAAATTTGTATTAAACAGGCCAACAAAATCACCACTTTTGTGAGGTCCAGCCTTGTTTGTATTAAATTCTGATCTAGTTTTGTGCACTGATTCCAAGATTGGTCTCGTTATTTCTAAATCAGCTCTTCATTTTAATATATCGCGGAAAATCTATTTTGCAGTATTTTCTAAAAAATTATGCAGGTTTCACCGAGTAAAAATATTTGCATTTAAGAGTTTTATGTGACATTATACAAATCAATGCAGCCTAAAAAATCATGGGAACAGCCTCAGCAAACCCAAAAGCGTCTAAATTTGCCTATGAAGAGTGATTTTCATTCAAATGTCAAATATTCCAAACTCAATCGTCGTGTTCAAGCCATAGAGGTGGTTGGATTTCAATTAAAACCACTTTAGCATGTAGCCTAAAGGCTCTTCTAATTTCACAAATTTTTCTGCATTTAATTCACCCGGATGGACAGCCGGCTAACTCCCGAAAAAATGAATTAAAATTTATGACAGTAAAACAAGATTGATACACAAAATGTGTATAGGAAATATGAAATAAGCGAAATCTGGAAAACAAGAGCTGAGAAAAACCTAGATCAGTCTTGAAATCAGTGCACAAAACTGGATCAGAATTTGGCATGAAGAAGGCTGGACCAAAATGGCTGTTGGCCTGTATTATAATTACTATTCTACTTCTACATATTCAATTGAACCATCAGTTGATGTATTGTCATTGAAACTAAAGAAGATCCAAAATTGGTTGACAAAATAATGATATGTCACTTGAACATAGCAAGGATATGTGAAAGCTAACCATCAAATGGGTGCCTCGTTTATCTTTTTGGCTTCAAAAATATTGGAATTTTATGAGTTCTGTAAGTAGGACCAGGACTTAAAGTCAAATCTAAGATAAGCCCATATTCTCCTTTTTTTTATACATAAACAAATATCATGATAAATGCCATTTAATAATTATGAATTTGATGGAGCAAATCAATGTACATTCACTCAGATTGTTGGAGCTGTTAAAGATGCACGATAGGAAATTTTCCCAAAAATCTGGCATTAATTAATAACTTAAAAACTAAGCAAGATATTGCGGTCAAGTTTTTTTGCTTTAGAAACATATTTTTCGCCCGCAAAATTTAGGGAATTTCGGGTCTAAAAAATGCGGCTTATTTATTTTTTGGGATTTCTGTTCTGTTTTTACTGTCATTTCTAACTGGTCATTTTTTTAGTGATCCAAAATTAATGGCAAGGCGTCGTCGATGAAAGACCGCAAAGGATTCTTGATTGGGTGTAACATTAAATTTCGGATCATTTTTGCCTATTAAGGCCTTATCGAAACAATGGTTAAGAATTGATTTTCTGCATTCAAATTGTTGCACTATTCGGTTAAATTTCCGAATCGATTCATCGCCAGAATTGCACAAAATATCCTTCCTTATTTCTTTTAAATATCTTTCATAGGCGACTGAAATACTTTAGCCCAACCCCTCTCTTAAGCAATCAAAAATAACATCTTCTCCACTCGTCACATTTTTTCATTTTTCATGAAAGTAGGCATTGCAGAAAATGAGGTTGAGTCCTAAAAAGGGAAATTTTGCAAAGAATTGCACATAATTGCGGTTGCGAAAAAGTGAAACAGAAGCTGAATTGATCGCTCTACAAGGTGGTAAAAGTCACAGCTCCAACAAATCTAAACAAAATTTGGTTTGGCTTTGCAAAATTGAATTTTCTTCCCAAATTTTTTTTTTGTGGGATGAATCACGAATAACTTCAATTTCAGTGACGCCACGATTAATTTCTACAGACCAAAGACACTATAACATGGTACATACCACAACGAGTAGCTTCCATCAAAAATATTCTACAAAACTTGGCCATTACAAATTGCTGTAAAAAACATACATTTAATATTGAACTGTCATTCGTTATCATGGCCTGACTTTAGCAGCTGCTCAGTTAACAGTGATCTGTTAAATTAAAATTCCTGGTACGGAACATAGAAGACTGATGTATGAATAAGGCAAAAAAAATTTAAGTTTTGAGCTCTTTTGGAAAAGGGGTTTATGCCTAATAAATGGCAAAATTTCCTATAGTGCATGCTACTTTTATATATTTGAAATTTAGTGCTTTTCCTATGAAAAGGAATAATTTAAAATAATATTTATTTTAAATTTGGCTTACAACAAGATTCTTTTGTATACCCATAATTGGTCCGACAATATGGATGAATATCCACTGTGACTGACTGTCAATATGTCTACCTTCTAATCGATAATTATAAAAGGAAATAAGTTTGCATACTTTGAAGGGAATTAAATATGATAAAAGTGGTGTGCACAACAGACGAATAAATACGCGAATAATTAAAATGTTCAACGTCTATTAAAAGAAATTATTTTCAAAAAAAAAATCTTCTTAAAGTAAATAAAAATAAATAAATTATTTAATAAAAAATCTTCTAAATGAAGTTGAGCTGAGACTGCTTATTAGAGCGAATCACCGGTGTATTGAATTTGTAAGGTCATGGTCTCACTCTAAAATCTGTTGATTTTTTTTTGTGAAAAACAAGCGACAACAAAAAGAAAACTAAAAAAAGGTGAGTTTTAAATGGCGCGCAAAGACTCTTAAGTTTTTATGAATCACTCATACGCAGTGTTGTCTATTTCATATAATTGATTTAATATATGTATAATTATGTCGAATTAAAATCTAAATAAAAAAAGGAAAGCATAAAGTGAATTTGATTTGTTTTTGTTAAAACTTGGCCAATCCTGTGGTTTTGTCCAAAAAGATATTCATTTGATATACAGGCCTGTTCTCAATTCCACCTCGGTTATCGTATAAACGTTTGTATTGGCCATTTTACTCTTACAAATTTGAATGGAATTTGTAAAGGAAATCTGTGCCTACTAGATCAAGGCTTCATTTTTCTACGAATTGAATCCACTTGGCATTAAGCTGTCGGTTTCAACTGCTTGAGCAATTCCACTTTTACTGAAAGCGGATCTAGTAATCGTAGATACGAATGTCACTTTCCATACAATATTATTTAAATAGAGTTCAAAGTACAAACGTTTATACGAAAACCGAAGTGGAATTGGGAACAGGCCTGATAATGATTTCAAAAATAAACATTTATTATATTTTTTATTTATTTTAATTGCAGCTTCGTCTAAAAGACATAGGTACAATATAATAGAATATAAAGAGACACAAAATATGGGGGTAGAAAAGAAAATATTAAGAGCGAATAAATGAAACGCCTTTCGATCCGGTGGTGGTAATTTAATTTGTCGGTAGGACCAGCTCATTTCACCGAATCTTTTTGCCATTAAGAGGATTAAATGCTGATAAATGGAAGTTTAAAGTTGAAAGTCAAAAAACAAAGTTGACAATTCGATTCCGCCCGATTAAATGGAACTCAACAACTGGAATAGGCCTGATTAACTTTTTTAAATTGATCCAAACTAAATTATATTTGTCCCCAAAGTAACAAAAATATTGTGCAGATGCATGTAACAGCCAGAAGTCAGTATATTTATAATAAGCCTAACAGAGACCCGGTAACCTTGTCTCCCTTATTTTCAACCAATGGTAATGGACTAGAAATTTTTAAAATATGACAACGATTGAAATGTTTTAAAGATTTTGTGAAACAAAATATCTTTTGGTTATCGTGTCGTATGAGTATTTTGTTTTACAAAATTTAAGCGACCGCGCGGCAGGTCATTTAAAATGGAAATATAAATTTTATGGTTTTTTTTATAATTATTTATTGTACAACAATAGCAAAAGCCCGCGACCGTCAAGCGGTTGGGATGCAAGCATCGAGCCAATACAAAAGTAAAAGAATTATTAAAACATATAAGTTTTGGGAATGCTGAGTCTTACAAATTTTTTACTTTTGCCGATTAGAGTTTTGCTCTAGTGAACAAAGCTTAAGGCTGCCTTCACACTGTTCGACACATGACCCATGATATCTAGTAGGCCCCCATTTCCCCATGAAATTCTATGACTTTGACAAGCTATTCAAATTGAAAACAGAACAAAGAGCAGGACTGTCTCATAAAACTCATCAAAACATTTTGAAACCAGGTATATCTATTAAAT
>JAEIFU010002499.1:0-42927 GCA_018904235.1 Lordiphosa stackelbergi
GAACTATTTAACGACTGCTTTAGTATATTCACAATAGCAAATATCTTTAAGGCCAGAACGGAGACGCTTGCTTGGGTACCAGCCACATTTGGCAAACAAGAACTGCATCGTTTATGCAACCTGCGGGTGCGCGTGAGGACATCTTTCATTTTGCGCAATATGTCCAATTTGAGCGAAATACGAGTAAACGCCTGGGGAAAACCGGTGCTGTCAAAGGAGAAATTGTCTACCATTCTAATGGATCGACCCGGAATACGCTTTTCCCCCGTCACAAGCAACAAGATATAGGATCAGATAATAGCATGCCAGTTCAAAAAATAGTCCAGTATGGCTTAATCACAATCGGAAGGTGGAAGATCCAATATTCCGTGACGAGCGGGGAAGGTGGGTGGAGTAACCTGAAGAGAGTGAAGCATCTGGCTAAGCTAGATGCAAAATGTAAAACAGTTAACATGTTGTATATTAAACAAACCAATTTATAAATGTTTTGAAGTTCTAAATCCAAGTTCATTATGGCTATCAAAACTGGAACATAAGTCTTCTTGTACACTTTGCAAACATTTTAGGCTGACGGCTAAACAAAGTCAAGCCGTTACTATACTTCATTTTGTAATTATTTAATGTATTCATAAAGTGACTAGCGTAAAAATTTAAAAGTAATTATTTTATGTGTAAAATGAGAAATTCGGTCAAGCCCAATTATAACATACTCTATACCCGGTGTATATGTTGAATGCGTCACTGCCACTGTGTTCATCTCTTAGTTTTTTCTCTCTCTCTCTCTCTCTCTCTCTTTGATGCATGCAAAGCGGTGTTGTTTATGTGTGCGTGGGAGGCGTCTATATTACACTTTTTCTCATAACTTGAGAACCGCTCATCTGATCTCTTTATCATTTCTTCAGCAAAAGATAGATATTAATAATGACTAACTATCTCTAGAAGGTAATAAATCATCTATCTACAAAACTGTGGGAGATATGGACGTTTTTTCGATATTGCGGGGGCGGAGGGGGCGTGGCAAAACGAAAAAATAAAACTGATCTGCCTGCAAGTATAAAAAAAAAATTGGGGAAATATTTTAGAAACTAATAATAAAATTTGAGTTACAGACTAGTTTGAAAACCAAATGTAGCTTTTTTCCATTCTCTTCTATTCTTTTATTTTCTTCCTGTTTTCTTATCTTTTTATCCACTTATTTTAATTGGAAATAATTCAATACATCAATATTGCTTCGTTATCTCAAAAGAGGACAAGCCGAGCTAATCGTACTTTTTATACACTTCCAAAAATGTATAACATTATGTTGTATTTAATGTAACGTCCTTAAAATTTGGTGAAAATTTGATAACAAAATCTCATCGATATCAGTGAAAAAATATTACCCGTTTCTCGTAAAGTAAAATCTGAATCCCATTACAATATTAGTAAACTCACAGACAGCTAAACCGAAATGGAATTAGGAAGATAATAAAGAAGAAAAATTAGAATTATATATTAAAGGGTTGGTGGTGATTCTAGATTATTTTCGTGACTCATTGAGAGTCAAAATAATAAGCATTTTATACAACTTTAAGCTCAAATTACTACAACTCTAAACGTGATGAGACCAGTTCCAAAAACAGATACGTGCTTAGCACACGAAAAGTCATTTAGAATCACCACCAACCGTTCCATATACTGGACCTTGTCTTGTGTAATACTTGAATTTTTTGATATACCCTAAAAGGGTATATCAACTTCGTTAGACCAATGTTCGATTCCCACTGTTTTCAACATACATAATTAATAACACAAAGCCCTTTAGGTTCTGTTTATTTTACGTCAAATGCCAAGCAAGAGGACCTTTAGTCATCATTATCATGTCGGACCTAGTGGGTGTACTACTCAAGCTGAGTTACTACTACGCCCGTTTCATGGGTGTACTCAACTTTGAAATCAATTTAAGTTCTGGTGTCGCTCGTATCACTTCTCAAGCAACCATCTATGCCGGAGTTTTGAATATTCTTGTATTCAGTTTTCTGTCCGTACAATTTTTACGCAAAGACACATTAATATTTGCCTGGAAAAATGCAAGTCGTCTGCATGATTATGTGTTTTTAATCATTAACCTCATTCGTGTATTCGGTGTTCTACTGACTTTGCTCAGTAGATGGCAAAAACGCCGTCATCTGATTGATCTCTTCTCAGCCTTTCATCGCTTGTTTATGGCCAAGCCGCAGGTCAAGAAATTATATCGTCGTGGTGTGATTAGCAAGTGGATTTCTGTATTTCTAATTGAGTTCCTGCAAGTATTTATGGAATTGCTAACTCAATGGTCACATTTAAGCTGGTATTTGGTTTTGAACTTGTTCCTGATTTATGTGCTAACAGCTGTTCATAACTTGGTCATAGCTGAGTTTTATTTTGGCCTGCTCAATATACACGTTCATTATATATTGTTAAACCAAGAATTGCGTCAGGTATTAAACCAAACGCAGCAGCTCAATCTCAAACAGAGAATGCTGATGATCAAATGTTGCTCTCTAGCTGATCAATTGGATGACATTGCTCGTACACAATCACAGCTCCAGCAGTTGGGAGCTCAAATGAACAGCATATTTGGATTACAAAGCTTCTGTATGAGTATCATTTACTATCTCAGCTCCGTGGCCACCATATATCTAACTTTCTGTGTCTTCAAGTATAGCCCGTTAAGCCTGTTCTCTTCGTTTGGAGGTTTTATATTGATCGTGCTTGGTTTAATATGCTATTATGCAGATAGTTATATCACTACGTCCATTATGTTCTACATTGAGGATGCTTATAAAGAGATGGTTAAATTAATGGAGAAACGTACTTTATTTAGTCGACACTTGGATAAACGATTGGAATTGGCAGTAAGTAGGTGAAATAATGTTGGTTCTATAAACTAAATGGATTTTCTTTTTTCGGTTTGCAGTTTGAGAGTTTTCAGTTGCAGTTGGCAAGAAACCCTTTTAAGTTGAGTGTATTGGGCCTTTTTCTGGTGGAACGTGGTTGTGCCGTGGCCGTGGCTAGCTCACTAATAACAAATTCTATTTTACTGATACAATATGATATGGAAAACTATTAAATGCGATGGATCTTAAAAAGAAATATTTCGATATAGCTTTATTACAGGGTGGGTCGGATTGGACCACATAATCATAAAAACGATCATTTTAAAGCGTAACCACTAATCAAAATATAATTCCTCCGATTAAGCAATGTTTATTATACAAAAGCTTGTTACGAAACAGTGAAGAAACTGAATGAATTCGAAGTAGACACGAATGTGAAGTCAACTTTACTATCCACTGAAACAAGTCCCTTTCTTATGTTAACTAACAGAATATTAACATTAATGTTAACATATAAACATTATGTTAGCAGACAGCGCATGCTGGGTCACCAAATTTATGACAAAAGTTGTGTTCCTTAAGAAAAAGCCAAAAGTGTGATAACCACCGAGCCGCACAAAAGGTTATATTCTTACAATGTGGCAAAACCCCTTAACCTTTTTTATTTCTTGAATCCTTCGATCGCAACGAAAATACTAACCCATATTTTTGGTTGCCTAACACTCGCTCCCTTACGATTCATATTCTAATAACTAATTCTTTAGAAGGTACGAACATCGTCTATACACAAAAACTGTAGGAGAAATAACGTTTTTTCCCAAATTGCGGGTGGGAGGGGGCGTGGCCAAGAATTTGAAACAAACTTGATCTGCGTAGCAGCTAAAAGAAGCATTTGTCCCATACATGTCAAACCTCTATCTCTTACCATCTCTGAGATCTAGGTGTTCATACAGACGGACGGACAGACGCTCAAGGCTAAATGCGACTCGGCTGTTACATGCTGACCATTTAGACTATATATGTCACATGGTCGCAAATAAAGACTGTCACTGTTACAGATATTTTTGTTTTGGCAAGACTTTAGTATACCCAAGTTACTCTACGACTACGTGAATAAAAATCACAACAATCCCAGATTCGTATTTTACTTAGTACTCAGATAAACAGAAAATTCAATGTATCACAATCTATGTATGTATGTTTATTTCTTATAGGCGTCTAAACAGAGAGTGTTTTTCATGAAAATAAAGCGCCGGGAATTTCCATACGTACCTCAATACAGTGGTTAAAAAACAAATGGGTTCATCTCGGGGACCAGTGACCATCAAACCGAAATTCCCGACAGGAATCAAACCGCGGGAAATTAAAAGATTTAAAAATAATTTTTAAAAGAAGAAAAAGGGAAGACACGATCCCACACCAGACCCCTTTTTCGATTCTGAGGCTAGATTTTGTGGTGTAGATTGGGGTTTTTTATTCGGCCTTCTTTCCTTCCTGCAGTCAAAACACTTTTTAACTTAGGATTTCTCCTACGCGTTTCGGCAATTATATTGCCTTTCTCAGGGAGTCTGTATATTTTCAAAAACATGAATACAATTAGACATACATACATACATTCATATTTTACATATTTCTTAATTTTTAAATACCAATTATAGTGGACGTCATTATTTTGTTGTATTGCACGATTGTTTGTTTCTGTTAGTTGTTTTATTCGTCATGTTTTTGTATTTGTTTGAATTGTTTTGCTGTTTAAGTGTACCCTTTGTGATTGCCGCTGCGTAAATGCAAAATCATTTATAAAATTTTTTACCAAATTTTTTTCACCTTACCTTGTTTGGGGCTTGAACTCAGTACCACGAAGACTTAACACGCGGACGACGGCATCTTAGTGCAAACGTCTTTCAAGCACAAACAAGCGATAGCGACCAAATCATAGTTAAGAGTGCAGCTACTCTTTTCCTTTGCTTTCAGTTTGTTCGCCCTCTCACACGGTTTTTAAGTACGATCAGTACCAAAGACAACTTAACCAAACTTTTCACGAAGACGTTTGGTACAAATACGCAGTACATTTGTCGGAAAGAGCCAGATCGGATAACTACAGCACAGGGTTCCCCAAGCAGAGAGCGCGAAAACATGACTGTGTCTCTCTCTAACACACAATGAAGGTTGAATTTGGCAATCATTCGGTGAGAATTGTCAAGAAAGTTCGTGTCCCCGGGGTTATCGTTGGGGAACTCTGCCATAGGAACAATCGGTTGAAAATGTAGTTTTAGTGAAAAAAAACTTGTTTCTTTATAATGCTATCGCTCCCAAAACTCGTATATTTAAGTTTTCTATGCTTTCACATAACTCCACCAAGTTTGATGAAAATCGGACAAATATTATATATAGTATAGCTGTCACACAAAAGATAGGTCTGAAAAAAGTTGCAGTAAGAAAAACTTTTTAGTTTTCAATGCTACCGCTTCCAAACACGTTACTAATTAGTATTATATGCTTCTATAGGCTATAGCACATAGCTGCCATAGGAATGATCGGTTGAAAAAGTAGTTTTAGTGAGAAAACCTTTTTTGTTTTCAATGGTAGCATCTATATACATTCCAGCTATGAAAATTATCTGTTTCAACACAATTGTAGAGAGTATGATTAACTGGCATATGGGCATTTCCGCCAAATGGTCAACCTGGACCGAAAAATAAAATTTAATGTCATTATTATATTTAATTATTTTACATGCAAATTATTTACATTATGCATTATTTACATGTTAACAAAATCTCTTCATTGCAATCAATTAAGAAGAAAAAAATGCATAGAGACCAAAAAAGTTCGATTGACGGTTAATTTTTATTTTGCTTTTTATCTATGTTCTATGCCGGTAATTAATTCAATTATGAAATAACCAATAGAGATATTTTTCTGTATAAATACTCAATAGAAAGCTACATTAATCCTCTTTTATAATAAAATAATCGCTTTAGAATATTCCGTTCCATTTCGCAGATTTTTGCATTTCACTAGATTAAGCCAAAGTCGACTTCTATTTCGCGTACGTTCGCGACCATATGTTTATTGCTATCATTATGAAATCGAAAACATACATACATCAAAAGCATACGAACGTACGTTCGCGACCCGCGCAAATGCCCATATATTTGCCCTTAAAAGGAATTTTTACAAAAAATTTTTAAATATAGAAAGTTATTTTGTTATTGTAGTTCGAAATTTCAAAGGACCCGCTAGTTCTTTCCATAAAATGATACAATTTGGCCTTGCTTAATAGCTTATAAGGGCTTTTATTGAACTTTTAATAACGTTAGCAGAATAAGGTATTATAATTTTAAAAAAAATGAAGCAAAAATGATCTCAATAAAAAGACAAAACATAGACTGGGACGAAGCGTTTACTTTGGATACTTAAGAATAAAAAATTTGCGATTAATTTTTATTAAATATTCATAATAACTACACATTGGCGTTGGGAAATACTTAACACAGTTCGTGTTGCGCTACATCGGTTTTGAGTAACACTTCACACAGTGCGTGTGGCGCCACAGCAGTTTTTGGTGGTACTTCACACTGTTACCACTCACACATTTTCTGGCGCCACATTGGCTATGGTACCACACACCGTTTGTTTGGGGCCACAATTTAATTTATCAGGTATTGAGTATATTATAGGCGAACTTAACCTACTTTCTAACTTAAAATTACTTTCCTTAACCTAAAAGAACTAAATTCTTTGATCTCTCTATCATAAATTAAACAAATTAGTAAAAACTAAAACATGTAAAATAAAAATAAAAACTAATGCCATCATAGATCTTTGGTTATGGTTATCACAATGTTTGGAAATCGGGATCAGTCGCCTAGGCTTGCTCCAATGTTCCTCATCAGGTGCCCTTCTTTCTCCTTTTTTGCCTAATTTTAGAAAAGAAATATTACAATTGAAAATAAAGTTATCTCTAATAAAGTGTATTTTCTAAACTTACTAAAAAAGTTCAGCAAAAATCGTTCCTCAACAATTGGCCTTTTCGCTATCCTAAGCAGGTAGCTGGATGTACCCTCAACACAGGTGAACATTTCCTTGATTTGTTCCGAACTCAATAAATTGAGCATGTTTAGCTTGGGATCCCAGTAAAAGGGCAATTCCTCAGCTCGCAAGCGATTCTCCAGCTCCTCGAACATCTGGGTACCAGAAAGTAGTTGACATTAGTAAATTATCAAATGAAAAGTTGACAGTGGGACCAAAGGCTTAAGCCGACAAGCCATATTTTACGGGTAGCTTTCGATTCAATCATGATGCAACAAAGAAGATGAGGCGCTCAGCGTAAATTTACAACAAAGCGCTTTTGCTCAGAGCGAGAAAGAGAACGCCAGATCAAAAGACTCACATACACAGAAATCTAGTATGTGTGTTGAACAAAAAAGCTATGAAGGAAGTACAAAACAACATTGCGATCAGTGCAAAAAAAAACACTCTTTAAATTTCCTGAAAAACCTGTCAGTTCTAGTGTCAACTGCACACTAAAATGTTTAGACGCGAGCTGACTGGGCTCTTAGAGAGCGCCTTACCTTCTTTGTTGCTTCATGGATTCGGTCAACATAATACGCGACACGACACAACACACAATGCGACGCGGCACGAAGCACAACGCGACCCGACGAAACACGCGACTTACTTCTATCAAAATATCCACGAGCGATTTATCTTTAAACGAATCCGGATTCTCGGCAATTTTAAGCAGGAATAAATTTTTAATATAATAACTTTTCAAGCTACTCAAATTGGTTCTCACGTCGCGATATTTCTTAATGAATTTTATGGCCGTTTTGCAAATAATTCGATCATTAAGCATCACCCGTTCCGCATCATAGTACGAGGCTCTAAACGAAGTGCTCTCCGCGCGAAAAGGTTTCATAGGCTTCGGTATGGCCTCCCAGTATTTCTGTTCCTTGAAATAAAACAAACGATCGCCTTCCAAGACGGTTTCCTCGGCCCTCAATCGAACAGCTGGTACATAATCCACCGAATATTTGAAATCACCTTCCACGTAAATGGTATGGGCCGGCCCACAACTTCGATATTTCAATTGGCAAACGGTTTCATCGATTTTAAATTGATATTGCATTTTATTGAGTACGCGAGTGACCGAACTCTGCAGCCAGCTCTGCAGTTTTGAGACAACGAGTAAGTTTTGGTCATTTACTAGGGTTTTCAGCAGACGGTAGATGGGATCATTTTCAGGGAGATGATTTAAGACGCGCGTCATATTAAGATGTACGTTTCCCGGCATTTCCAAATCTGGCAACACGATTTGATCTTGAATATGCGGAAATTCAAGATAAAAGACCATATCGAATTCATTTTGTTGTCCCACTTTAAGTTTATCGCCCGAACTACCTAAAAGCAAATACTTGGAAACCGATTAAATCACGAACGAACGAAGCTATTTTAAGAAAAATGCATCAAGGCACATCGATGCTCGAGGCATAACATCTGCTGCGTCTCCAGCATTTTGGCATATTTGTTTAAGTTTGTGCACACGATTCTGCGGAATGAATCATTAGCTGGCCCTACAAAACATACATATAAATATTATTCATCATTATCTTTAGTAAAATTAATTGTTATATGCGTCTGTAACTTAGTTTATACACCAAATAAAACCCCTGATATTTGCTAGTCATGGTAAAGTCATAGTAAGCTGCAATCTTAAGCGGTTTGATTTTCTAACCTAATTTCAAATATCTCAATTCGAATTAACTAGTACAAGTCAAACCTAATAAAATTTTTTTTTTTTTTTTGAATTATATTTTTTTGGAAGGGTTGTTGGGAAGCGTAATTACAAAGATATCTAGAATTTTGTTTCATTTTTATCAAAATTTTGAAAAAACCGTAAATTACACCGTTATTTTCATCAAGAAATAAAATATTTAAAATTTTATTCTCTTTTGGATGATGTAACGTAATGTATAACAAATTCAAAAGTGTTCATACATCGAAATTTGTTGGAAATTGTAGAAGTTAGTGGTATTAAAGGTTCAAGTGGTATTAAAAATGTCTATGGTCCGTTTGGCTCCCCCGTTTGTGTGCACAGTATTTGAATTTGTTGAAAAGCTTTTAGAGTTCAGCAAAAACACTAGTTGATCCGCTGTATAATGATTTTGGTCCGACTCTTAGGTAACTGAACAGCATGAGTCATCTGAATCAGTCGATGATTTAGAAAACCATCAAGAACACGCAAAAGAGCAAAATCCATTTTGTGGAATAACGATCTAACAAGAGATATAGATCTTTCAAAAGAAAAATCGGTAGTTTAAGCATCACGTTTGCAAGAACGATGATGTCAAAATAACGTACTATATAGATGGGCAAAAGCGCTATGCTAATTATTACTTGGAAAAAAATAAAAACATTTAAGGAGTTTAACGAGCCATACGATCCATTCGACGGTTGCAAGTACAGTCTAAAAGCGATATTGTTCCAACAGGCCATCAAGCCTTCGATACCGATAGCGCATGATGTTAATATAAAAGAATCCTATGAATCAATGGCCATCTTGCTTGATTTGATCAACTACAAGGAACCTCAAAGTTCTTGCAATAGTTTCAGGGTTGCAACAAGGATATACCAAACACATTGGTTTTTTGTGCAAATTGGACAGTCGAGCACGAGCACTACGTTCTAAAAGAATGGCCGGTCAGAACGAATTACATAGTTGGCCAAGAAAATGTAAAGTTCGAGCCACTTGTCAGTAAGGAGCAAATTATACTGCCTCCCCTTCATATAAAACGCGGTTTATTTAAAAATTTTGTGATGGCTCTACAAAAAGACGGTGATGCATTTGCATATATACATATATGTTGTCCAAAGATGGGGAGGACGCATGGAATTATTTCCGTTGTGTTGTCACTTCATTTCTTGAATATTTCAGAAGTCCTAACTATAAAGAAGTCGTCGCAAATTTAATAAGAAATTATATTAGATTATGTAATGTTTTTTATTTTTTTTTATTTTTTTATTTTCCTCCAACCATTGTATTGCAAACAGGAGTAAAAATGTCGTTGAAACTTAGTTTTTTGGATTCTCATTGTGATTTCTTCCCTGAAAACCTCGGCGATGAGAATGATAAGCGTGGTGAACGATTTCATCAGTATATGAAGAGTATGGAACGCCGAAATAAAGGATTTTGGGATGAGGCCATGATGGGTGACTTTTGTTGGTTTCTCATGCGAGAGGAATACTGTGCACACAAACGACGGACCACTTGAACGGTAAAACTGAGATTGCTCATTTTTTAGATAAATGCTAATAACTTCTACAATTTTCAACAGATTTCGATGTATGAACACTTTTTGAATTTGTTATGCATTAGTTTATATCATCCAAAAAGAAAGAAATTTAAAATTAAAATTAAAAAATTTTTCTTTGTGAAAATAACGGTGTAATTTACGGTTTTTTTCAAAATTTCGATAAAAATGAAACAAAATTTTCGATATCTTTGTAATTAGCAGCATCACCACAAATTTGACAACAAAATTATGTACGAATGATTGAAAGATAATTTTATTAGCTTTAATTTGTTTTGTGTACAAAACTTGTATGGTACCGTATCGGCAACCAGCTCATTTTTGGTGTACAATAATGCATAAGTTGTTTTCAGTTGTGAACAAACACAACTTTTTCGGACCTAGAGCCAGCTAAACTCACTAATTGAAATTAAGTGAGAGGTCCTTTTTCAAAAATGCGAAAAACGGTAATTGGGGATTATCTCGAAATCTGTTCTATGAGAAAGCTCCATATTTGGATTCAGCGCGTGATTTAAGCGCGTGACATAAGGAGTGACATCAAATTGTAGAGAATAAAAAATCGTGTTAACTTGTGTAATTGATTGACTCATCAAGAAGAAGGTTCGATGAGTTCGAGCTTTTTACCTGTACCTTTTTCAGAATTTTAAAGGATTTGATTCTTACTTTAAAATAAGTTTTTTTATGCAGGGTGGTCCATCTAGTGTTTGGAATTTCAACTATTCATAACACAGGCCAACAAAATGACCACTTCTGTGAGGTCCAGCCTTTGTATTAAATTATGATCGTTTTGTGCACTGATTCCAAAACTGGTCTCGGTTTTCTCCATCAGCTCTTGTTTTCAAGATATCGCGGAAAAACATTTTGCTGTTTTTTTTTTTTAAAAATTATGGAGGTTACACCGAGCAACAATATCGTATTTATGAGCTCTATGTGACAGTATACATACTAAGGTCGCCTAAAAAAATCAATGGAGCATCATCAGCAAACCCAAAAGCGCCTAAATTGGTTTGAAGAGAAATTTTCATCAAATTATAGCAAATTTTTCGAAACTTAATCGTCGTGTACCAGCCATTTGGGGTGGTTGAATTTTAATTAAAACCACATTAGCATGTAGCCCAATGGTTCTTGTAATTTCACATATTTGTTTGCATATAAATCTTGTCGATGGACAAAGTTACAGGCGGTTATCCAGAAAAATGACTTAAATTTATGGCAGGATAACTAGATTGATACACAAAATGTATAGGAAATATTAAATGACTACTGATCGTGACCTACATCAATTGTCATGCAAATGTACAATAACATTCTATCAGTTACCTTGTTTATATGTAGAGAAATACGCGGTAACTTACCGCATATTTTTGCATTAAAACACGTATTCTGGCTGTACACTGCGTCACAGACTGTCACATCCATGGTCAAAGCGCAATGTGACACTCTGTGACACTTTCACGCAGGTAAGCCCATGATTCTCCAATTAAACGGGTAATACTAGATTAAACAATTTGCCACAAAATCATATTTGTTAATATCAAACAACCTCTCAAAAAAAAAGTCCGCTGGGGCCACATCTGGACTGTAGGACGGCCGCGTAAGCGTTGGGATGCCGGCCTTGGGCAGGTAGCTGTTCGCAAGAAGTCACTTGTCAAGTTTACTTTTGGGACCATCTTCGCGCACACCTTGCGCATGTTCAAATGCTCCGTCACAATGTCATGAACCATAGAATTTGGTAAATCTAACATCTGGGCAATTCAACGAATTCTTAGTCGACGGTCTAACTTCAAAACTTAGCGCACACGAGTCACATTGTCGGTGTTTGTCGAAGTCGAAGGTCTTCCATTACGGTCTTCATCGGTGACCTCTTCTCGGCCTGGTGCCACCGAAGCACACCACACTTGCTAAAGCAACATGTGGCTAAGCTCGGAGACAACTGACCAGCCGCTCGTTCGTTAGCTAGTAACGCCCTCTACCGAATCCAGTCGGTGCGCGCACGCTCCGAACTACAGTCGCGGCGGATAATCAGTCCTATTTCTTTTCGGACAAACCCTGTATATTCTCGATCTGGGCCACGAGCTAAGTGGATGGATCTTTTCTACGCAAACTAGTTTCTCAGTTTTAAGACTTTCGAGCTTAGTCTTTTTACAAAGTCTTCTTTTTACTGCACACTGCTATATGGATCGGATGACTATATTTTATAGCTGTCCTAGGAAAAATCGGTCGAAAAATGAGTCTTACTTTACTTTTTGGGATGTGTTGAACCTATTCAGCTGATCGGGGGTGTATATCTATTTCCTAACTGTTTTCTTAAGATGTAACAGTAAGTTTAAGATTAACAGTAAGGAATTTAGTCGTTTACTCAGTGTCTCTTAACCTAACATACACACTGTTAACACTCTGTTAACTAATATTTTAATGTTAGAATGTTTATGAAAGATGGCTGCTCTACTTTAAGTCCTAGAAAAATGTTTATTAAAATTTTTTAATTATTCAATTGCCATATTATGCACTATACTTAACCGGGACAGAATGTAAAACTTACCTTGTAAACTGCATCCGCCGTATAGGGCTTTTAGTGCTGGATCTTCGTTTTTTAAGAGAGCAAAGAATGACTCACTTAATTGCTCAAAGTGTTTATTATAAGTTTCCTCTTCAATTGGGTTTATGTCTATATATTTATGTTTGAGATTGTTGAGTAAGTCATCAAGTTGTTTATTCATCTTATCAGTGTTTGTTTATAAGGTACTTTACTTTATGCGGCACGATCGAGTGTGAGCTCGTTTATAGCCGGTCGACAGACATATATACATTTACCGAGGCTAGTCAGTTATCGAAGAATCGATATGGAACAATGTTAAGTGTACATTTCTAATCAGAAAATAAAATCTCTCAAAGTTCTGTGGCACCTAGGAATAGGAGATTTACAAACCCATCGTGGGCAAAATCTCCCCGAATAAGCTCAGTTTGAAAATGTAGCTGTTTCGATACTTATCGATAGCTGCCACAACAGTTGCTGTTAAGTGCAAAGTAACCGTTACAGTCACGAGTCCTCCAAAAATCGAGTCTGGCCCCCCTAATCTCAAAAACTATCAAATGCGATCACACCAAATCATCGCCCACAACGTCCCCCGTTCGTGACGAAACTTAGTGAACGAAAAAAAAAAGAAAATTCTCTTCATTTTAACGCGTGGGAGGAGGAGAGACGGCGTAAGCCTAGTTCAACATCATTGTTGTCATTGTTTGTTTTTGTTTTAATTACAATTTTAATTTCGCTTTGATGCCGATTCCACACACCTGAAGATTTGAGGCCGAACGGAGCATCCACGTAAACAGCAGCTGCATGTGCGATTTGCCGATTTTAGTTGAAAGTTGAATTGAAAAAACATTTAAGGACCTAAACCGAGGGCAGTGGATAAAGTGTAAAGTGTGAAAATGTCCGCGGAACGGGAAATTCCAGCTGAGGATAGCATCAAAGTGGTCTGTCGATTCCGACCGTTGAACGACAGCGAGGAGAAGGCCGGCTCGAAGTTTGTTGTCAAATTCCCCAACAATGTGGAGGAGAACTGCATATCCATAGCGGTAAATATATATATATATAGTTGATGTAAAATTATCTAGTGTTATGCATGCCCATGGCTGGCCCAATGACGTCATGCCCTAAGCATTAGCGTATGTACATATTACCCTACTCATTTACCCACCAATTGGAACACTCACACTCGAATAACAACCGAACGAGAGAGGCAAACAGATAGAGCAAAAAGAGAGAGAGGCAGAGCCAATTAAAGTAATAATTTGTTAGTTGTCTTAACTAATCATTTTCTCCAAAAGGAAAAAGAAAAAAAGCTTCAATCGAAATTGATTTTCCACCCAAGAAAAAGGGAGCAGAATATTAGGGTGTGTGCTGCTGGGTGGGCAAGAGAACCGATAAGCAAAACCACCCACAATTACATACATTTTACATAGACATAGTATGTTTCGTTCCACATTCATTTGTTTTTGGTTGTTCTTTTTGTTGCATAGTTAACCTTCTACCAGTATGTAGGTATGTACACCAATCCGCCTTCTATGCCCCCAACTGCTCCGGTACCAGCTGCCACCACTCGAGTGAGTCATGCCTCACGCAATCCATAAAAGAGCCAAAGAAAATGTAGAAACAATAACAGGCAACAGCAGTAACAACAACAACAAAACTATAAAGTTATGGAATTTTCATTTTGGCGCTTAGCTAGAGATCTTAATGGCCCAGAGTCCACCTGTCTAGGAGGAGGCAGCTGTGATATAAGTTGTTGCAGCCAGAGAAATAGATGGCCTTAAAAAGAGAGAGGGAGAGAGAGGGAGAGTGCGAGTAAGAGAGTAGGTGAGCAGTAGCTACTGCTGAAAGTAAGCATTATGTTATGGATTTCATACTTTGTGTGTTGTTGGTTCAATGAACCCACCCAAAGTGGGGGGAAATGCAGAAATGGACGATTATTTCAGCTAGCAATAATTTAACTGTTCAAAATATTGACTTGAAATTTGAGATTAAATCACATTTAGAAAACCTTTGGATGAATATGTGAGTTGAAACTAGAATTGTGTAATTGTCCAAAGGAATTTAGCTAAACAGCTAGACAACAATGAAACCGTGGCTTAAATCGGTGAACGAATCCATTTGATGGAATTCAACTTGCTATTGATAAAAGTTTATTGAAATGATGAACTTAAACTAAACACTTAGCTTACAAATATGATTAAAATGCCTAAGTTTTATCCAATTTACGTATATAAATGCTCTTTGAGTTATAAAAACAAAGAATAATCGACGGGTTCCAAAGCCTGAGTGAGCTCCTTCCTAATTTTAGGAGTTGCAGACCTGGTTACAACAAATAAAGTCCATGCGAATCTTCTCGCTGGCGACTGCTGGTCTCAGAAGCAGACAAAAAGTTGCAATTCACAAAGACCAATATAATTTTAATACCCTAATAGGTTATATGCAGCTATTTTTTTTGGTGGCGACAAAAAATCGCGCTCTCTCCGATCACACAAAGTTGAGAGCGTAAAAAATCTAAAAATAGAATGCACTTTTTTTTAAATTATCGGGTGGAGCTCTCTCTCTCTGGGTTTTGAAATTTCCAGAGCCAAAAGCCAGATGAAAAGCCAGCACCGAAAAATCGTATGACGTTACTCATCTTCATTTTCTAATGTCTTTGTTGCAGTATGCGCAATCGAGTCTCGCTGGCGAGAAGCAGAAGGCGTAGATTGAACGTCACATAAAATAGCGAAATTTGCTACATTTCTTGAGCTTAGATCGGAAAGCAACGAGCGTATAGTGTGTCCCCCGGTTTGTCCAACTCTAGATTGCTTAGGCCGATTTATTTTTACGTATCGCGTTTCAATAAGTAAAATTCCGTTAATTACCTTGTGTTTGACTAACTCTAGTTTAAATGGCCCTTAATTGTAATGTCGAGCGTAAATCACGATACAATATCTAGTTGGTGGATAGTACGCAGCTTCGATATTCTCAGTCGGCCTTGGATCTGAGGACTCGGGACGTGTTATCTTGTAAAGAACCGACATGGTCGCCTTGGGTTTCCCCAAGTAAAGCGAAACTTCCATTTAAAGATGTAAAAAAATTTAATTACGGATGAGTGACCTTGGTTTTTTTCGGGGTGCCACATTAACCTCTTCCAACCAAATTCCAATTCTTAGGTGCCACAGAAATTTCTTTTGGTTGGTTTCAAAACCTCTAATGTTTTGTTAGAGATTTTTGCAAAGTTCTTTTCTCCTTTGTTGAAGTAGCGCCCTACATCACAGCTAGCGGGTTAAGGGGTGGTAATTAATACCTCATGTTTGGCGCCAACAAATTTTTAAACTTTCATTATATTGGTGGAGAATGCGACTTAAAATTGAATTATCAATAAATTTCAGTTAATCATTAAATTAACCCACATCTAAAATAAGGGAAATTCTTTAAGGCGAGAGATTCAGCCTGTTTTTTAGAGAATGAGTATTGTGAGAGGAACTTTGCTCACCTCGACACCGCTTCTGTCAGAAAGTCAGCTGTTCGTTCTTAGCTACGCTCTCTGCATACATTTATGGTCGTCTAGCTCTAATCACGGTGATTTTCTACTGGCGCTATGAAATATCTCTTTGGGCCCTACCAGCAAAATTGAGAGGCAGCTCAAAGTTTATCTCTAATACCTTTAGCTCCATGGCTTACATAGTGAATTTTAACAAGTTGTCAAGAGAGCGAGAGAGCGAGTACGCCTACCTTGTTTGGTACAAGGCATACTAAACAAGGTAGGCTCACTCACTCTCTCTCTCTCTGACAACTTGATAAATTTCAGTCAGTAAGTAACTGTTGTAAGCAAAGCATCTCCGCGTATGAATTTTTGTGTTTTTACTTTTAGCAGCACAATTGCCACTCGAAGAAAAAAAAATACACCAAAACAAATTTAAAAAAAGAGCCATTTTCATAGAAAAACAACCAATCATTTTTTTTCTTCCTCCTTCATGATATATTTTCAAATTATCTCTTTCTTTCACATCCATATCATTTAAGTGTTCATAAACTTGCCAAATAAAAACATATATTATTTCATGTATCAATTAAACTTTTATAGTAATATTCAATGTTCTAACCAAAAAAAATTTTTTTATTAATTCGTGTTATATTTTTCATTTCGTTGAAAAAAGAATATCTCTTTCACAAAAGCATAAAATTATACATCCATTCCATTCCAAATTGTTATGTATTTATCACGCTTTATTATATTTATAAGTCTTTACTAGACCACACATAATTTGATTTGAATCTGTACTCTTACAGAGTTCCTTTCAGCGTTTTGGTAAGCGACTTTCTTTACAAAATATGTTGTGCAGGTATTTTGAAAATATAGCTTGATATTATAAAAATATATTTGGGATATTTACAATTATCGAATGGTTGATCTGAAAATATCACTTTGATCCATGCGTGGAATACAGTATTAGCGGTAACAGTAACTGTCCTTTTCGATACTTTTCAGTGTTGAATGTGAAAATTTCCAGATCTTATTTAGGAGAATGAATTATAAGCAAAAAGAGCCAAAAGAGCCAATTTAATAAAAAAGTGCCAGCGCACCAAGAGAAAAACACCAAGTGTGGCAACGTGCTTAGTAGCTTAGTAGGCTTTGTATAATTTTATTATTTTAGAGTGAGCTACCTTGTTTAGTATACCTTGGTTTGGTATATCTTGGAACCTTTTATGAATTTGACACATTTTGCATTTACATCAGTGGAAGGCATAACACACATGCTCATTTTGACCTTGCGTGTGTGTGTGTGTGTAGCCACGCTCTATATAGCACTATTTTGTTGTTGCAAAGAGAGCAGAATAAGCTTGTACACTGTCTGTGTCTCAACGTCGCTGCCGCTGAGCAGTATTGAATACACAAAAGATACGGACGTGCCGGACTCTGATTTACATTCACATTTACAGTATTTCATATAATTAGAAAGACCTTGGCTTTGCTTTGATGCTCATGTGCTGTGAGAAAGTGTTTCTATTTCTGTGAAATGCTGTGACGAAAGAAAATTTTTTGGCTATCTCTACAGGCCCACCGCACAGAACGCGGAGCTATCTATCATGTATTATATAGTGTAAAGGCAGCCTAAGAATCACCCTTTATTTGTTTGATTCAATTTCAGTAACCATAATTGTAAAATTTACCAATCTACAATCACTGCATTCAACAGCAGTCATAAATCGAAACTGTCTGCCTGAATGAGCTCATTGTTTCTCTACAATACAAACATTAACAAACTTACTTGGCTTTTTTCTGTTGCCTAAATCAACCTGATATTAAATGTAGTATGTTAGAAGTAGATCCTCTTCGGTAATAGAGCATAGAGGCCTTTACAGGCCTTTGATGTTGAAGCTATCTGGCTTTGGGTCCAACTTCATAATTGAGGTGTTTGATGCACTTGCTGATGACTTGTTCATGTGTTGCTTACACGCGAATCCTTGATAATAGGAACATTTTAGCTAGAACAAAAGTTAGGATATGCGTTAGTCTAGTCTCTCTTAATACTCATTTAATTCCAAGATTTAGTTGAAGAGTTAAACTTAAAAAGTATAAATCTTCTAGCTCTGTCAGCTTAAGTATCCACTTTAGAAAACATGGCTACAATTGGTTTGCCTCTTCGCTTGCGCTCGAAAGGGCTGAACCCCTTGCCAGGTTTCTTTTGTCCTAGTATTCCCGGTAAGCTCTTCACCGATTCCTACAACAAAACAGTTTCCATCTACCCAATACAAAGAGGTTAACATAATTATTCGTGTGTATCTTAATTCATATAATTCTTTTCTCTTGTCTCATGTGTTTCGCTAACTGCTTCGCCTCCTCCCCCTCCCCTGGACTGCCCCCTAATCATAATTACAATCCGTTTGCCGGCCATGCGTTAAAAATGAGTGGAAAGCAAAAACCTGCCCATTGAGAAATCTTTATTAAATCACTTTTCTCTCTCTCTCTCTCTCTTTCTGTGTTTTTAGGGCAAGGTTTATCTATTTGACAAAGTCTTCAAGCCGAATGCCTCCCAAGAGAAGGTCTACAATGAGGCAGCCAAGTCCATTGTCACCGATGTCCTGGCTGGCTACAATGGAACGATATTTGCCTATGGCCAGACCTCATCCGGTAAAACGCACACGATGGAGGGCGTCATTGGGGACTCGGTGAAGCAGGGTATAATTCCGCGCATCGTTAACGACATCTTCAATCACATCTATGCAATGGAAGTGAACCTGGAGTTTCATATAAAGGTTTCCTACTATGAGATCTATATGGATAAGATACGGGATTTGCTGGATGTGTCCAAGATCAATTTGAGCGTGCATGAGGATAAGAATCGTGTACCGTATGTGAAGGGTGCCACCGAGAGGTTTGTATCCTCGCCCGAGGAGGTCTTTGAGGTGATCGAGGAGGGTAAATCCAATCGTCATATTGCAGTGACAAGTAAGTGGTGGATCGGGCGAATCACTTGGGGAATAGTTTTGACCCTCACTTGTGATTTCTCTTACAGACATGAACGAGCACTCCTCACGCTCGCATTCAGTATTCCTTATCAATGTGAAGCAGGAGAATCTGGAGAATCAAAAGAAGCTATCCGGCAAACTCTATCTGGTGGATTTGGCCGGTTCTGAGAAGGTTTCCAAGACCGGAGCGGAGGGCACAGTTCTGGATGAGGCCAAGAACATTAACAAATCACTCTCCGCTCTGGGCAACGTCATCTCAGCCCTGGCGGATGGCAATAAAACGCACATACCCTATCGTGACTCGAAGCTCACGCGCATCCTGCAGGAGTCGCTGGGTGGCAACGCACGCACAACCATTGTCATTTGCTGCTCCCCAGCCAGCTTCAATGAGTCGGAAACGAAATCCACTTTGGACTTTGGTCGTCGCGCCAAGACTGTGAAGAACGTGGTCTGCGTCAACGAGGAGCTCACCGCTGAGGAGTGGAAACGTCGCTACGAAAAGGAGAAGGAGAAGAATGCCCGGCTCAAGGGCAAGGTGGAGAAACTGGAGACGGAACTGGCACGTTGGCGAGCCGGAGAGACCGTCAAGGCCGAAGAACAAATCAATATGGAGGATCTCATGGAGGCCAGCACCCCCAATCTGGAGGTGGAGGCCCAGCAGCGAGCGGCAGAAGCTGCCAGCGCAGCCCAGCGAACGGCTCTGGCCAATATGTCCGCCTCGGTGGCTGCCGATGAACGGGCGCGCCTGGCCACCGAATGCGAGCGACTCTATCAGCAGCTGGATGACAAAGATGAGGAGATTAACCAGCAGAGCCAGTACGCAGAGCAGCTCAAGGAGCAGGTTGTGGAACAGGAGGAGCTCATAGCCAATGCCCGAAGGGAGTACGAGGCTTTGCAATCGGAAATGGCTCGCATACAGCAGGAGAATGAGTCTGCCAAGGAGGAGGTCAAGGAGGTGTTGCAGGCCCTGGAAGAGCTGGCCGTAAACTACGATCAAAAGTCGCAGGAAATTGACAATAAAAACAAGGATATCGATGCCCTCAACGAGGAGCTGCAGCAAAACAAAACCGTGTACAATACCACCTCCACGGAGCTACAGCAACTCAAGGACATGGCCTCGCATCAAAAGAAACGCATCACCGAAATGCTGACCAATCTGCTGCGCGATCTGGGTGAGGTGGGTCAGGCCATTGCCTCGGGCGACTCGGCCATTGACCTCATAATGAGCACCCTGGCTGGCACAGATGCGGCCAAAGTAGAGGAGGACTTCACCATGGCTCGCCTGTACATTAGCAAACTGAAAACGGAAGCCAAGAACATTGCCCAGCGTTGCTCGAACTTGGAATCCCAGCAGTCGGACTCCAACAAGAAGATCTCCGAATACGAACGAGATCTGGGCGAATATCGCCTGCTCATCTCGCAGCATGAGGCACGCATGAAGTCACTGCAGGAATCCATGCGCGAGGCGGAGAACAAGAAACGCACCCTAGAGGAGCAAATCGATTCGCTGCGCGAAGAGTGCGCCAAACTCAAGGCCTCCGAGCATGTGTCTGCGGTCAATGCGGAGGAGAAACAGCGTGCCGAAGAGCTGCGCTCCATGTTCGACTCCCAAATGGATGAGCTGCGGGAGGCCCACACGAAACAGGTATCCGAGCTGCGTGATGAGATTACGGCCAAGCAGCATGAGATGAATGAAACGAAGGATGTGCACCAGAAGCTGTTACTTGCCCACAAACAGTTGACCGTGGACTTTGAGAAGCTCAAGCAGGAGGAGGCTGAAAAGTCAAGCGAGCTACAGAACATCATTGTCACCATTGAGCGACGCGAACAGGCGCGCAAGGATCTTAAGGGATTGGAGGATACGGTGACAAAGGAGCTGCAAACGTTACATAATCTGAGAAAGCTTTTCGTTCAGGATCTGCAGGTGAGTTAGTTAAATTGAGAGGATATTTTATCAGACTTCTCCATTGGGGTGGTAAAAGCAGAGATTCAATTCAAATCGACTATGGGTTACGGTAGACTGAGGGCAGAAAAATGGAAGATGACTGCTGCAGAAGTCTATTGGAGAGAAACAGAAGAGCATCCGCGTGAGCCCAGAGCGGAGTTCCTTTGAGCGCTTTGCTCATTTAGTTTGTCATGTCTACTTCTTTTTCTTCTTTTGTTCTGATATTTTACGGTCTTGGCAGTTGCTCTTGTTGCCCGGTAGTCGATTTTGTTTTGTGTAAGCTGGCTCCAGTTGTTCACACCAAAGTCTTTCGACATTGTTTTTCTTTGATATCATCCCAAATTTGTCTTTCAACCGAATTATCGTTTTAGACTCAGTGGAAAATAATCAAACATAAGCCAAACTTAGTCTCCTACTGAAGTAACATCTTTCGGACCAGCCCTAAACCGCCCACAAGGTTTAACATCGGATTCATGTCCGGGAAGCACGCGGGCTCAAAAACCGAACAATATTGCCTTGTATTGCGTGCATTGATGCATTGTCCTGTTGGAAAATGAACTTTTAACGCCTTCTACCGCGAAGAAAAGGCAATAAACTCAATAGCAAAAATGTTCACGTACTCTCTGGAGTTCATATGAGTGCTAAAAAATGCCAGCTCCAAGCATGGATGCTTGGAGAACGCACAGAACGCAGCCCAAACAATCATTATGTAGGTGTTTCCGGCTGGCCCCATGTAGAAGGGCCATACATAGACCTTACGGTCCTTAGTGAGACCATCATTAATCCTCCTCCAAAATTTCTCTTAGAAAAGTACAGGGGTTCCTTCCTCAAATCCCTCCAATAGTGCAAAAACCCATCAGGACCGTCCAAATTAAACTTTTTCTCTTCCGAGAAAATGATCTAGAAAGATAAATTAATATTTGCATTGCTCTATAAAGACTTTTTACTTTTGTCTAGTCAGTTCCCATTTTATCTCTGCCGAATTTTATCCGGGCTTCTTTTTGGCGATCCAGTATTCTTGCACTATGTTGTCAGATTTCTTCAAAGACTGTGCAACGGTCCAGCGAGACACTTTTAGGGCCCATATAGCCGCTAACGCATCAGCGGTCTTTAATGAATTACTTGCAGCGCTCACTAATCGGCGCTGTACACGATGACTTATCTTCGGCTTACGTTCTCCGTGTTTTTTTTCCCATATTCATTTCGACTTTGTCGGAGCAAGCAATTTTTCTGAACAATTTCACGAAATGAGCGCCAGAATTTGGTTTCTCGACATTTCATGGCACACTTGGCATATTTACAAATTTATTACAAAGAGTTATTTAAGCAAAATCGCCGTCAGAAAACACAGAATAAGAAATAAAATTGTGCGGTTATAATGATGCACTTCGCACACATCGAAAATGAAACATAACGGTTAATTTTTGCACCGAGAGTGTTGATGTTTGTCATTATTTTTCTCTCATTTTTAACGCTCTTTCAAACGGTAGTCGCAAAGTTTTTCTAGCTGTACTGTTTCTATGCGTACATAGTGTTGCTTTAGAGCAGGGGCGCCCTTGCCCATTCCGCAAGACACGCATGTGTTGTTGTGGTACGCAAAGGAATAGATTGCGCGTATAGGTTTAGCGCACGCCATAAGCCTTCATAAAGCAAAAACAAAATCATATGCGTGCTCTGCGTTTTGTTGTTGCCGCGCTCAGACCTGCAACAACAACATCATATGTGCCTCTCTTCTCTCTCTCTCCGATGTCTCTCGCAAACTCGAATGCAACAACAAATTGCTTATGCGTACGGCCGAACGCTTTTCGCTATCGAGGCAGATCTGCGTAGCAACGACCACTCACACACACAAACAAAAATCGGTTTTCTCTTTCTATTTCGTATTGTTTTTGTTGCTTGAAATATATTTTATGCATTTGTATTGGCTTTGACGCGCTGGTAAGCTGATTCTGGGCACCCCTGCTTCAGAGTTTAGACCATGGTAAATGGCCATCCATGTCTCCGTTGTAATTCTATCCCATTTCTGGTTTGCTTTGAGCTTAAAGCCTAACAGACTCGGCAATTCCCACCAAATGCTTGCCGAAGTCATGCATCAGTGAGTGTCAAAGAGACTGACAGTCACATTTTCCGTCCTCTCTTCTTCGGGAGCCCTGGCTTAAAGCAGAGTTTGTCCAGCAGAGCTAAGCCAAAAAGTAAAAGTGTAGTGGCAGGCAAAAATAAAGCGGCGGAAACTAGCTCTAAACTGCTTTATCGACCGCTGATTAGCGACTGAAAAGCTATTTGCTCTTTTGACACAAGCCTCGACATGTGTTCGGCTCGTGTCGGTTTGAAAAGCGAGCAGATAAATAAGCTGTGCTTATGTATATATAGAAAACTAGCTGAACCCGCCGCGACTTTGTCCGCGTCCAAGATTTTAAGAAATTGTAGCAATTGTGTTGTTTTATGTTGTAGACAGTTTCGAGTTGACAGCTGGACAAAAATATATCAAAATTTTTCGTAATAAGGACTTAAATTTTCATTAGTGGCGCTCGAAACTTCCGGAATTTCGGCTCTAGCGATATTTCCATCACGCGCCCATATCTAGTAAATAAATAAAGATTTTGGATGTCAATGCCCATCAAAGGTATAAATTCCTTAGTCTTTTCCAAAAATTAAGAATATTTTTGTTCGCATTCTCCACCCCTCTTTAAGTCACTTACGCACATATCACCCCCTTATACCCTTTACTGGGAATTTTGGACTTCCTTAACGTCTTTTCAGCGTTTACACATCCCAAGAGTTTACTTTTCTTTTGCGGTAAAACTCGCAAAAGAATCTTTTCGTTCGAATTACGAACTAAATATCAAAACAAATTAGTTCCTCGTGGCACCCACTCTTCAATTATAATTCAATTCAAATTGGCTTTTCCCGTTTTTCTCCACCCCTTCCTTGAGTCTTTCCCTCGTCAACCTTCATGCGCTCTCCACTCTTTCCCGTTCCCCCTCATTTCTGACAGAAGCGTTGTCGACTGAGCAAATTTTTTCTCTAATAGTCATTCTCCATGATATTATCAGAGCGCTTCAATTCAATTGAACTTTTCCTTGTCGTTTTCACCCACTTCGCGGACAAATTTTCGAAATTTTCTTTATTAGTGCGCGCGCCTGCATAACTAAACGAAGGTTTATGCCAAATCTTAGATCTCTAGGATAAACAGTTTTGGCTCTGGGTTGATAATATGTCAGTCGGGCCTACAGATTTATAAGTGTAGATTGTATCAAGAGCTTCGTCTGGTCTGTTTTGAGTTTGAATCGTTTACTTTACTTTGTATTTTATCATCTATATTTCCAATTCGGACACTGCTGACGCCTGGTGCTGATTCAAAACTGACGCACTATTGACAGTTTCCACAAAATTATAATTGACTCACTTCCCATAATAATACCCTCTTCTAATCTCTCCATTCCATCTTCCACAGCAACGCATTCGCAAGAATGTGGTCAACGAGGAGAACGAGGAAGATGGCGGTTCGCTGGCCCAAAAGCAAAAGATCTCCTTCCTGGAGAACAATCTGGATCAGCTGACCAAGGTGCATAAACAATTGGTGCGTGATAATGCCGATTTACGCTGCGAGCTGCCCAAACTGGAGAAGCGACTGCGCACCACTATGGAACGTGTCAAGGCTTTGGAGACGGCTCTCAAGGAGGCCAAGGAGGGTGCAATGAGGGATCGCAAACGATACCAATACGAAGTGGATCGCATTAAGGAGGCAGTGCGACAAAAGCATTTGGGACGACGTGGACCGCAGGCACAGATAGCCAAGCCCATAAGGGCTGGGCAGGGGGCCATTGCTATACGAGGCGGTGGAGCTGTTGGCGGCGCTGGATCAACCCTGACCCAGGTCAGCGCTGTCAACTCGTAAGCTCCCCCTTCCTCACTTCAATCCACGCCGTCGCCGCCCAGTTTAGCTCCGCTTTAAATTGAATTACCAGATTATACATACTTAAAGAATTAATTGATAATTGCCTTCGCTTAAAGATCATGTGCAGCGCTTTAAATATATATATATAAATATACATAAACTATAATTAAATGAATGATGAGAGAGGAAAACGGAAATTATTAACTAAATTTTACAACAAGATGAAAACAAAGCGTAAAAAAGAAACCCACAGATATTTAAGGACACATCTATGTACGTTTAAGAATATTTATAAACTTTTCAAACATAAAAAAAAAACACTAAATAAAAGTCGCAGACAATTCAAGTCGTCAGATGTATATTTTACATTCTTTTAATACTAAGGATAGGAACTAGAGGCGCATATTGTAGCCAGAGCCGTCTAGATTATGATGCTCCCAGTCACAGACCTGCCATTCATACCAGACCTTTTCCTGGTCCACGCGACGCCAGAATTTAATGGAAATGGTTTGGCCCGCCTGGAGAACGCGAGGTTGCTGGAACATACACACAATTATAAATGAAACTCGACTCTTAAAATGCAGAACTTACCGTGGAAAGAACATGGGGAACCAGGAGAACATGCCTGGAGTATGGGTCAAGGGATTGATACTCAAACTAATGTCCTTGTAGAGTAGAGTATCAAAGTAACCCCCAATGCCATGTAAAACACAATCCTTGCTGACCTTAAAAACCAGCTCCTGGTATCGTGTGTTGTCAATCAATGGATTTCGATTGGGATGTGTAAACTCAAACAAAGCCTGGGGCTCATCTATGTGATAAACATTCTTCAGCAAAGACACATAGCCATAGTTAAAAGCGGGCACAGTGCTTATCAATTGGCAAACATTCTGATGCAGAATGGCAGACATCAAGGGATTGATATAGGAGGTAGATTTGTAGGGTATGCTAATGCCATCTGGTTTGAGTAGTTTCAAGGCCCCATCCAAACACTCGGGCGACAGTTCATTATCACCAAACGAGCCCAGCAGCTCAGAGACCAAAATATCAGCCAGCTCTGGTGGGGAAAAGTCACGCATATCCTTGGAGAAGATGTGCACATCTAGAAGGCAAGTTAAGAGACAGGTGATTTTTATTTATTTATTTATAATATGTTCGAGGGCAATGTTAAATTGCGAACGAACAAAGTTTAAAGCTATAGCTACAAGGCCTTAAGCTTAATATTAACAAATTTATTACTAGTACTTATAATTATAAAGTGAGTAAGTAGGGATAGAGAATATGTGGAGGAAGTTGCTGGATTTATAGTAAGTTAATTAAGTTTGAATTTTGGAGAAATTGAATAATGCATCTTTGTTCTAGCTGTTAGGATCGAAAATTGCTTTTAAGGGATTATTGTTGGGAGGGAACTGGGATCTGTCGTGTTGTAGGCGGGGACAGTCGACAAGTATGTGTTGTAGCGTAGATTGTGAGTTGTTGCAGAAGCTGCACGTTGCAATTATAGCTGTAGTACTTGAAATAGCTGTAGTGGTACATTCAGTTTGGTATTCTGACTGTTAATAAGGAGGAAGCCTCCCCACCTGGCTCAGGCATGAACTCCGTTCAGAGCATCGATCGTGTATTGCTCAAAATATTATTAACAATCAGGGTTCGGACTGCTCGCGAGCGAGCCTAGCGCTCGTTTTTTTGCTTCGCCTGGAGCCGAGAGCTGCTGATCGGGAGCCGGGAGCACTGAGCAGCTCTCAGCTCACTACACTCGGCTCCTGGCTTCGAGCTGAGACCTACAGCCTGGGAGCCGGGAGCTATCATTCGGCTCTCGGCTCGTGAGCCAGAACACTGGCCTCTGAGCTGCAGCCACAACTCTCGTGAGCTCGGAGCCATCAACCAGCTCTTGGCTCAGAGCCCCAGCACTCTGTTCTACGCTGGGAGCTACAGACTGTGTGGTTCGCGAGTTATTCTAACCTATTTGCAGTGACTGTCGACTTTACAATCGCGAAATAATACCAAAGAGGATTAAAAATAGTAAAATTCTGGCATTGGAACGTGTTAATTAACTAATCAAGTGAAAATCCTGAAGGATCAATGCATGAGCGCAATTTGAAGATAACTGATCTCCATGGTAATAAGGCCGCTAATTAATTTAAGAAATTGCTTTTCGAGTTTACAAATGACCACACATAATAACATTGCCATCAATTTGTCAATACTGAACCGCGATAGATACCATGGAAGACCAATGCTAAAGAATATGGTCCAGATCTAAGAATCGTTTTAAACCACTTTCCGTTACTGACAAGTCATTCAATCGCCGAAAAATACCAAAGAGGATCAAAAATAGTAGCAATCTGCCCAAGCAAACTTTTACTTCAAACCAGTGGAAAGTGCCAGATCAATACATGAGCGCCATTCGCAGCGAAGGAATCTCCATGGTAAAAACGCTAATTACTTAAGAACCCGCTTTCCAACGTCAACATAGAACTACGTTGTCCCGTTTATGCCAATACTGAACCGCGACAATCGCTATGGAAGATCATTGCTAAAGAATAAAAACGCAATATGTCTTGAACTGTGGTGCAAAACAAACATGGCTATATCGACTCGTCTTTGACGCTGGTCAAGAATTAATATGATTTATTGGGAGGGCATTTTTGATCCTCTTCGGTGTTTTTCCGCGATTGAATGATTTGTCAGTAACAGAAAGTGGTTTGAAATGTTCCTTTGTGATCTTGACTATATTCTTTAGCATTGGTCCTCCATGGTGTATATCGTGGGTTCTGTAGTGTCATAATCATTACTATTTTATTATAATTTGTGGTATTGAAAGCAGTTTCTTTAGTAATTAGCAGTCTTATTACCATGGAGAACCATTAGCTACGAAATGGCTCTAAGCATTGATCCTAGCATTTTTCACTTTCATAATGGAGTACAATTTGTTCGGAATTGTTACTATTTTTGGATCCTCTTTGGTATTTTTGCGTGATTTAATGATTTGTCAGCAACGGAAAGTGGTTTAAACAATTCTTATGATCTTGGCCATATTCTTTAGCATTGGTCTTCCATGGTTTCATCGCGGTTCAGTATCGTCAAATTCATGGCAATGTTATTATGTGCGGTCATTTGTAAACTTGAAAGCAGTTTAAGTAATTAGCGGTCTTATTACCATGGAGATTCGTTAGCCTAAAATTGCGCTAATGCATTTCGATCCTTCCAGAATTTTTCCAAACGATTGGTGTTAACGTTCTTCAGTTTTACCATTTTTAATCTTTGGTATTATTTCGCGATAGCCCACACAGTCTGTGGCTCCCGGCGTAGAACCGAGAGCTGGGGCCTACGAGCCGAGAGCGGGTCACTCGGCTGTGGCTCACGAGCCTAGAGCCGAATGATAGCCCGTGCGAGCTGTGGCTCTCAGCTCAGAGCCAGGAGCCGAGTGTAGTGAGCTGAGAGCGAGACCGAGTTCCCGAGAGCTGTGACCAAAGAGCACCTGAACCCTGTTAATAATGCATAAAATAGTGAATTATTAATAAAAGTTGAGGTTTTTCTTGGTCACATTCTGAAAAGTCGTGGCAGAAAAAGCCATTAGTCAAAAACCCATCAGATCCCACCCCCTAAACAAATAAGACATTGTAGTTTATACAATTCTTAAAACATATCAAAAAATTAGCTGCAGATAGCTGCATATTTAGTATCGTGACGATTTTTGTACCACACATTTGTCGCTACATTATATATGTACACTGCTCGACAGCACTGTCCTCCAATCTAACCAAACCAACTTTTCCTAAAGAATTTGGCCCCGGCCCACAAATAAAATTGTTTGTGCATGTTTATGGTGAGGTTTAGTTTGTTAAAAGCAATTAGGAATAGGATGACGGAAAGTGGTGACCCTTGAGGGACAGGTGAGTCATATACAAATCGGTTAAACCTTACCCTTGTTGGCCCAAAGAGTCTTCACCATGTTAGACAAAGTGCGTATGGCACTGGGATTTTTCTCAATGATGTACAAACGCACTTGACGCTGGGTTATCTCAGCCGCATTAAACACCGCACGTGCCAGTGGGCCACGTCCTCCACCCAGCAGCATCACCACTGTCTGAAATCAAGAAATTCCCTTAGGATTTTAAAAATTTCCTAGATTTTCCTCCACTTACCACTTTGCTTTTGGCCTCTTTATCGCTTACACGATCCATTAGAGCCTCTTGTATGGCCTCCTGGTATAGCTTATACTTGACCGGATCCGTTTCGAATACCTCATAGGTATAACTATCCAAATTATCGCTTAGTGGCTGCAGCGGTATCTCCAGCATGTTTTCATAGCTATAACAAAAGAGGGAGATAAATCTTTGCCTTTCTCCCATTGGGTCACCTACTTGTTAAGCACATGTGTGTCACAATTATCATTAATCAACTTTCTCACATAGTCCGCATACTGGTTTATAGCCTTATCATTGGGATTGCTGGAGATAATAATGTTGGCCCTAACCGAAATGAAATGTCCTATGATCACCTGCCATTCCTTTTGCAGCACACAATAGTTGGCACGATTGCGTACAAATAAAGTGGAGGGTATTATAATGGCCTCAATGGGCTCACCCAGCCAGCGACGCACCGTCTCCCTGTTGGGACGATCCAAGTCATTCAATTCAATCACCACCTTCACCTTGGAATTGTGTTTCACAGCCAGGCGAAGATTGTTCCACCAGTGCCAGGGATCGTTGGCTTCTGCCTCAGCCATTTCCTGTTCGCTGGCATCTTTGCGATGCTCAAAAGTGGCCAGTTCGGGATTGGTAATAGGCACTTGTATAAACCAGCTTCCTTTATGATGAAAAAGCGTTTTAATTTAATTGAAAATTATTTTACCTCACTCAAACCTTTAGTCTTGGCTCTTATAATCTCCGCCAACTGCTCATTCTTTGCCCGTCTGAGCCGGAACATCACGTTGCCCACATTCTGTAAATGCTCTGCCCAGGTCACATCCCTGAGCATTAAGGTTTTCGCTTGCTCCCTCAACTTGAGATTGGGCGAGTCTACATCCACATCGGAAAGCACAAATATCATTTTGGAGTTCCATTCCGAGGCACTCAATATGGTGGCCGGGTAAGTGGGATCCGTTTCCATTGGATCAAACGGCAGCATATTGGCATTGATCGAGGTGGCCACCACATTGTAGTTGTTGGCATGGGCCCTCTCGATCAGTTTGGGAATGCTGGTGATGCCCTCCTGGTGGAGACACATGTAATAATTCATTTTGCGGTTTAAGAATTTTTGAATATCACTTTGCATTTGCTCACAATGCGGCCTAAACGCAATGCCAGTGTGACCAGAGTAAGGGGTTGAGCAAAAAAACATTGTCTTGAGATGAGTACGTGAGTTACGCGTGTTAAGTAACGAGTTGGTAATGTAACGGATTTTTGTTTGAAGAACTTGCAATTTTTTAGGGGAAAACTACGAAATGAATGCATTTTTAAGTAGAAAATAATTGCTGTGTGGTAATTTTATTTTGTTTTCGGACTTGAAATACTTTTAATTATTTTATTTAAAGCTGAATTTCATTTTTTTAACTTTAGTTTTTGTGTGGAATCAGTTATTGTGAATATTATATAAGCATACGAGATTTAACCCCTTTCTTACATGAAAAACCCCATGAAACTCTATTTTCATGGGGAAATAATCAAAATAAATTAATCAGCGCTGGTCCCGTATTCGATTCCGATCAAATCATGCGGAATTGGAATTGTTAAATGTATTCGCTTTCAAAAACCGACAATATTCTTTGGCTTTTACCCCAAAGCCCACATTTACCTTCAATCGACCCTCTTGAAAGAAAAAAAAGATTCGCCCGAATTCTTTAATCGTCTCTTAGAAATCACATCTCTTACCAATTCCGATCAATTGAATTTGGAAATGGGAACAGGCCTGAATCTAAGCCAATATTAAATATATTCAGAACCCATTATGAGAATTTCGAATGCAAACTTGTTAAGGCCAATAAAATACCTATCGATAAGTAGAGTATTCAGGGCAGGTATCGATAGGTAGAGGGGGAAATGATTTGAAAATGACACAAGGAGACAGCACTGATGGCGGGGAAAGGAGTAGTGTGGAATAAGGGAAGAATAAAGTTTCATGATCAGGGGGAAGAGGATGCCAACGGTCGTATGAAGGTCATGGATCCAGAATAGGGGGTTAAAAAAGGGAGGAAGAGAAAATGTCACTTGAAGGAAAAGGTGAATTGTGATGCGCAGACGTGCCGACTTCTTAAAATTTTTTCGAACAAAAAAAGCTGATCAAAGTATTAAATTAAAGAAAACCCAACTTTGAACAATTTGAACAAATAGAAAAATAAATATCGTTTTCGGGAAGTGGTACGACTCAAACCTGAACTGGAAACCAGACAGGTCGCAACAGAGGGTGAGTCCATTGTTTGCGGGCCAGGGCGACACCTCTTCGTAGCGGAGTACCACCAAAGAGGTTGAACCCAGGGAAGTCCCTGATAAAGGCGTCCAAATCATCCTCATCCTCACGCCCACTTAAGGGGGGAAAACCATAATTGCTTGGCCTGAGGGCGTCATCTTTATTACATTCCGACATCTTAGCAGCGTGCAGTAAAAAGAAGAGTCCGCGCAAAGTTTCAGCTCGATAGCTTCAAAAGGGACTAGTTCGCGTAGAAACAGACAGACGGACAGACGGACGGACAATTGAAAATTATAATACACTTTTCAAGTGTATAATAAGCCCTGTTAACGTAAATTTTTTAAAATTTTAAAGAAATTGTTCAGGAGGAGGCTTTCTCTTGAGCGTGGACATTAGGCGGCTTACAAAATTTGTAAGGTTCTGAAAGTATAAAAAAAGAGAGGGGATATAATCCGCATCTTATGAGCTCATAGTTAGGGTTAGGCTACACAGTTATCCTCTTTAAAAACACCCAAAAAGCCGACCCGATATGCCATGGGCAACAGAAACCCAATCCTTTAAATTATTATGGTTCCAAAATTTATAATATTTACAACTTTTAAGTGAATTGGAAAAGAAGAAAAAAAACATGGTTCGTGTGTGAGTTTGAATATGGGAGGAGAGAGGTGTGTGACCTGAGCTAAATCGAGGGGCAGCTGCGTCTGCTGTAGGGGCAGCATGAGAAGCGACACGTCAGGCTGCTAGGAAGGAAGGGGCGTCATTGGTCACAACACCAAGGACCAGTAAGAATCCTGGGGAACAAAAAGTTGTGCTAGGAAGGAGCGTTAAGGGTTTTTTTTGGTGTGTCTTTGGTTGTACGAGCGGACTTTGACGTTTGAATGTGAATTTAAACTGTGTGGCAGCGTTAGTGTTGGCAAATGTGTGGTCTATGATTGTGAGTGTGAATCGCATGTTTGAATTTGTTGTTTTCTGTTTGTACGTGGACCGGGTTGGATTACCCTCCCTGAACGCTGAGCAGAGCCGGAGTTGTCCACTTAGAGCACCGCAGGGTCCAATTTAAGTTTCGGTCATAACAAACTTGCACAAGCTCCATTTTATTCATTTGGATACGTTTTTTCATAAACGAGTGAGAACGTAGGTCAAGCCCGACTATAATATACTCTGCACCAGTCTTATCCAAGAAGTCACGCGGGTATCATGCACTTATACATTTTTCTCCCTCTCTCTGAGATTGTCTTCTGAAATCAATTTGGTGTTGGTTGTGGTGAGAGGAGGGGTGGGAGGGAACATGATCTTTTTCTTTTTGGTCATAACCCGATATCCCCAGCTTTGGAAGAACCCCCTAGCATTTGGAAGATCATTTTAACAAGAATCACCTTGATGTGTCTTTTTCGAGCCCTTTTGATGATTAAAAAGAGATTTATTTCAACCAATATGTGAATATTTAAAATCGGACCGAAAGAATCGTAAATGACTCGAAAGAAGTCAAAAATGATCGAGAAAACCGAATGAAATTACTCTTTATGAAGAGTCGTGGATAAAGGTACCATTTTCTCACGACATAAGTATCATTTACGATCAGAAAATAAGAGCGCTGCCGACTATTTTTATCAGACAGAGAACTCGAAAGCCTCCAATGTGATCAGAAATTTTCATAAAATGCTGGCTAGGGTCATCTTTAACAAAAATCACATTGGCGATTCTTATTGAGCCCGGTTTTGATGATTCAAAAGAGTTAAGTTTCTTAGGATTTTAAGAAAGACTCGGACGGGTAAATAGGAGATGTCGGTATCCGGACTTCAAACATTTGGAAAATTATTTTTAATAGGATAGGGTAAATAGGAGGTGTAGATCATACGGACCAAGAAAAATTTACATTATTATGAAGATTTGATGGATGCCAATTGTCTATTAAGCTACACTTCTTCCTTTGTGTTTAAAATTCAAAAGGGGGTGGGTACCGCTACGTAAATATATTCCAAAACAGTTTAATGGCAAATCTTTAGTCATTTTATACACTTGAAAAGTGTATTATATCCAAATGTGAATGGTAAAGAATAAAAAATATTTGTGTCGTTGTCTTCTTTACGGAACTATCCCTCATTTTACTATCGAGCTGAAACTTGGATCAGAGTCTTTACTGCACGCCGCTAATAAGTAACTACAAATGTTCGGTCGGAAAATGGATTTTAGGAGAAAAAAACTGTTTTGCTCTCAATATAACGCTCTCAAACACGCTCATGGGTAATATGTAATGTTTTTGTTGATCGCGAAGTTTGGTCGAAGTCACTAACCATGAGACAAGCTATTTCAGGTATCAAAAATTCGGCACAGACGAAGTTAGCTTTGCCTTTCTCGTTTTAATTAACGGCTTTTTAACCTTTTCGGATATGATAGTCATAAATATACAAAAGAGATATATAAACATAATGTAGCTGAAATATAGGGTAGGTTGAAAAATAGGTTATTTTTAAATGGAAATATGAAAATTATTAAACATTTTTTTTAGCAAACTGTAATCATTTTTTAATAACAATCAGAACCTTAATAAGGGAAGTAGCTAAGACCGCTGGCTCCATTATAAGCCATCAAAGTCGAAAGTTTGAGAATTTTACGTAAATTTATCTCGTAACCTGCCACATTTTCATAATTGAACCATAATTCCACATTTTCTAACATATTTTGAAACATTTCAGTATTACCCACATCAAACTGCCACTTAGCATGCATATTAAAGTCCAGCGTCGCCCTGTTTGGTTAATTAATTGGATCACATACAGTAAAAAAATTTCCATAATAACGAAATGTGTTTTTGAGTTTGGGGCAAACATCAAATTAAGTCATAATTATGGAAAACACCACAAAAAAAAAAACCAAAACAAATCAAAAACAAATGACCCGTTGATAAGTGATAATTAATAAGTGTGATATTTATTTAAGAAATAATATGAATATGACGTCAAATATATTTAAAATATATTAATATTTTATAAACGAATATGCAGCTACTCTTTCTTTTGGTAAACCAAGGATCAAGTGTGTAATGCAAGTACTTGCCCCCGCTTTGACAATGAATCACTTAAGATGTGATTGATGAATCAACCATCAGCGGAAATGGGTGCCACAACTGATTAGCACCTCCACCCCTTAAATTTGATGACTTTTCTCAGAAGCCCGATTGACTTGTAGTTACTTACATTTTTGTATCAATTAGAAACTCGACTCAAGTCAGCGCAAAACCATTGATAAGCCAATGTCTCATGTCTATGAAAATATACTTAGACATTTGACATTTGTGTTGGCCTCTGCTAATCGCCGATCGTTTGTCTTATTGCGTTTTAAACCGGCTTTTGGCCAGCCAAAAAACTAATTAAATTAAATTGCTTGAAACAGAAATTAACCTTTGGTTTGAACTAAATCATATCGAAATTCTTTGAAAAATAGAAATACATCGAAACCGGACTAACTAAAAACTGAAGATCTGGTTGAGAGCCAACAATCGATGACGTTCGTGTTGACGTAGACCAGCTTTTGTTTATGGTCAAAAGGCGCATCACGTGTGAAGTGGCCAGAATTGGTTAATTATGCAATATCTCTCAGCCATAACTTGGCTCGTAGACCCACTTAACCTTCAGTTTTGATCAGGCATGAAAGCCAAATTTTCAAAGTGTTGACAATTTTCCAAGCGAGCGCTTAACAAGAGTTTACAGTCCAAATGGACATTTGATGGCACTATTTTATTTCTTATGCGTTATGGAACGCTGAACATAAAATTTAAAAAAATAAATAAAAATATATCTTTGAGAAGCTATTTACCTACTTCTACTTCTTGGCTAACTACTTTGCAGTTGGCTCCAATAGCTGGTGAAGGTTACCGATTGAGAGAGAAATTTACGAAATAAAAGTCACACTGAGAAAATATCAATCAAATATCAGGATTTTATTATAAATCAAAGAGAACGGTTGCTTGAATTCGACAGAGAGGAAAAAATTTTACCCCAGATATTTTCTCAATTTTTACTTTTTTCCCCTTAATCCTATTTTAATTAAGAATCTGCAGTTCTAAGGCTGACTACCGTAGAACTGCAGATTCTCTCAGAAAGCGGTTCTAAGAAAGGTTCGTTATCCGAAGGGAAATGTATAATTTTTTTTAAAAAATTGGAGTTCGCCAACAACCTAAGGAGATTCACCCCCTTAACCTAGCTTCCGCTGAGGATGCCGCCACCACTCAAGCCGGTCTTTTAACCGAAACTGGCCCACACTCTTCCATCAGACCCATCTCGCTGGATGAAGTGCGTCTTCAGATCCGACAACTAAAGTCCAGTAAGGCCCCGGGCATTGATGATGTCGACGGCAGAACAGTCAAGGCCCTTCCCGAAGTGGGGGTTTTGTTCCTGCTTATGCTGTTTAACGCAATGCTACGAGTTCAAAATACTTCCCGAACACTTGGAAGTCTGCGGTAATCGTGATGATTTCCAAGAAGGGCAAGGATCTATCGAAATCTGACTCCTACCGGCCAATTAGTCTACTGCCAACTTTCTCCAAAATATTTGAAAGAACATTTCTTGGAAGAATGTTGACAGTTGCAGCTGTTGAAGAGGCTATACCACAACAATAGTTTTGTTTCCGCAGAGGACACTGTGCGCCGCAACAGGTCCATCGACTTACAAACCACATATTAAAAGCATTTGAGAACCGCCAATATTGCTCTGCCGTCTTTCTGGATATAAGGCAGGCGTTCGATCGCGTCCTCAAGTCCTTCCACCCGCCAGAACAATATCTATTGATCTGCTCGTTTCTCCTTGGGCGCCGATTTACGGTTGAGCTGAGAGGCGAGCGATCTAGCATCCGTCCTATTCTTGCGGGGTACCTCAGGGAAGTGTTCTCGGACCGATACTTTATTCCCTTTTCACCTCGGATCTGCCATATCCAGTAGCCCATCGCACCTTCATAGCCATCGTTCATACTCGACTTTAAGATTAAGCCATCTCATTTTTATACCCTGTTCTCATTAAAAATGAAAAAAAGGGGATCATGAAGTTGTGCAAATGTATGTAACAGCCAGAAGGAAGCACCTCCAAGCCCATAAAGTATATATATTCTTGATCAGCATCAACAGCCGAGTCGATTTAGCCATGTCCGTCTGTCCATCTGTCTGTCTGTATGAACGCGTCGATCTCAAAAACTAACAGATAGAGCCACTATTTTTTTTTTTTTGGCTTATGTATGTAGGTGTATACTGTACCCAGATCAAGTTTGCTCCAGAATTGGTAAATTCCTCCTTCCTTCTTTCTAACCGCGAAAAACTGTCAGAGCTACAATTTTTAAGCTAACCTAGTGACTTAATATATATTCAGTAAGGCCCAATATCTGTCTATTCTGTATACCACGATAAGATCCGAGCAAAAACACCGAAGATATAAAGCAAGTGGCCCCCCATTTATTCAAATAAATTTTAAAATAAAAGTAGTTCAAAGCTATAGGAACCACATCGACCGCAACACTCTTACTTGTTTAATATAAAAAGGAAAAATTAATTATATTAAACATTTTTATGTTTAGGGGAATGGGTGGGAGGGTTGTTATTTTTGTTTCAGTTATTAACATTTTTGTTCTTTCTTAAAATCTTATATAAATGTTAATTATTAATCCCTGGTCCTGAGACTAGTACTGAATACCTCGGGAGATTGAATAATTGCACTACGCTAATTTCTGCCAGATGAGTTCTTACTGCCACTGGTTGCGCCTAGAAACTGTCAAACAATAGCCGAGTGAGCTATGGGCCATGCCAAAAACTTCATGAGAACGAAAGTATGTTCTAGACCCAGGAGGGGATTCTTCTTATCTACTATTCTAAAATATACATTTTAGTTTGATTTTTTTCTCAGTATTTCTGAAATTTTGAGCTTACAAAACTAGAAGAATTCTTTATGATTTCAAGCCTACTATGAAAACTTCATAAAGTTGGTTTCATCGTGTAATTCCCGACTTACTTTAAAACAATGCCGAACGAGTTAGAAGTTAATGCTTAAATGGGAAAAGATAAAATCAGCTCAACCACCTGAGGAGCGTATTTTAAGCAAACTTTTAAAAATATTTTTTTGATGAGTGGGCATGCCTTTATTTCCATTGCTCCGAGAGTTATTTTTCGTCCACTGGCAACACTCTAAGACGCACAAGCGGTATTGATCAAGCAGACAGCGCAACAAGTGCAATTTTCCCACTTCAAAGTGAGTTAAAACAAACGAATCCATGCGTTCGGACGCCAGCGGCGCACAAGCAATTGTCTCGCATCGAAGTGAGTTAAAACAACAAAATCCATTCCTCACAAGCAGACAGCGTAACAACTGCAGTGTGTGTGAGCGAGACTCGCTTATAAGAGTTGTGTTTTCTGTTGTTTTTGTTGGACTGCTACCAAACTCAATCCTGTGCTCTGGTTAACCCCTTCAACTAGTTTTCAGAACTGGAACAAGACATTTTTCTTTAGGGATACTTTGCACCCTATAAATCATTGTTTGCGAAATATCCGGCTCGAATGACCTTTTGGCGGTTTTTTGCCCCCTGCAAATTAAATGAAGTTAGCTGAATGATTTCTAGGAGTAAAATGTTAAATTGTCTGTAAACCACTGCACTGAATCAATCTTTTATTCCCAAGCAAATTGCATCTTTTGGTTGTTTTTTTACATTTTTTTTTTGGAGTGCGATCAAATTAAGTTCGAAACGGAGTTGGTATAGGTTTATATTTCGGTAAAATGACTAGAACATTTATTTTTAAATGTATTGCCTTTTGCGAATTAAGTAAGAGTTGAGCTCAGAGTATTAAAACCGAAGTAATTAATCGTTGGTGCCACAGAAAGCTCTTACAACCAAATTCCAACCGAATTCCAAGTCTTAGGTGCCACAGAAATTTCCTTTCTTTTTTTTTTCCAAATTTTTTTGAAAAGGTGATTTGCAATCGAATGCCCCTGTCAATTTACCATCTACTCAACCACTTTATTTATTTTTTTTTTTTTATTAATTTAATTTTTTATACTTTTTTTTTTATTTTATTAAATTTTTGTTATTGTGCTTTAAAATTTGTTAAAAGATCGACCGGAATAGGATCTAATTGGTTCAGGACCCTTACGAATTAAGTAATTTTTCAAAAATGTTATAACAAATAAAATTGTTTTTATTTTGTAAGCCAGTGTAACTTAGATTTGATCTAAGCCAAGACTGACATCTGACTACAGGGTAGTCTACCTTTCTACCAGCTTCCGTATTCCATAATCCTGTGATTCATTCCAAAGCCTGCGTAAAAGATTTAATTCGATTCGCACGCTTAAGTGCGTCATGGAAAATATATAGCTTAGAGACCTTAATTCGCGATTTAATCCAAAACCAAAACAAATGACGAAGATGCTTGAAAAGAGACCGCAGCTGCTTGGAAAGAAAAACAATGAAAGTATGTCTCCAGGCGCTAATTACGTGACCAGCTGGAGAAGCGCCAGACCCAAGTGCAGGCCAACAATTTGCCAATTTGGCACACACACACACACACACAGAGACGGACCCAAAGCTCGGCGATATCGGTAACACTACCAAAAACCCGTTCAGCATATAAAACGTCACGATGCCAGCTTGTTGGCCATATAAAAGTGAATTTGTGACAAAAATTCTGAACAGTTTAAGCGTCTGCTCAGCGGCGACAACATCTACCCATCCACAATTCAACGTACAAAAAAATTCATATATAAAATAAACAAAAACAATCCAATCAAAATCATTGATTAAGGTTAAGGTGCTAAGCGATTGATAAGAAACTGCCACATCAACTGCATTTAATTTATTTTCTGTCAACATCCCGTTCTGTCTATTACGCGTGTGAGCTATAAAAAAAAACAGAAAAAACAACATTTCGAAAACCGTTAGAAAACAAGTGAAACAACCAGTACAGGATATCAAATCTATATTCAACATGGTTGCATTGAGTTGGCAAGTGAGTATAAAAATAACAAAAAAATAAAATAAAACTTATAATAAGCAAATTAAACAGGCCCACATAACGTGTTTAGTTAATTAGCATTTTTTTTTGTTTTTGGATTTTCGAAAGAAAAATTTAAAAACCGCAAACAAGAACCAAAGTATAGATAAAGTGCAGAAGTGATAAGTAGACAAGAAAAATATACAATTTGTGGTGTTGTCCAATGTAACCCAATTATCATCAATTTTATACCAATCTTTCCCATGTTAACTAAATGATAAACACTCAGAAAAAAACCCAGACTAAGTAGGAAAAGTGAAGTAAAAACTATTTCACCAAGGTCAAAATTATCAAATCTCGGATTAACAGTTTCGAAAGGCTGGAACTTAATCTTTAGGGAGTTGAGAAAAGGGTACTTGAATAACCTCAGCTGCAGTTCAAAGGTTATCCTTAAGTACGGGCTTAAGGGAATTTAGTTAAGTTGATGAAGCTATTTCAATTTGCTTCTCTCTTTTTCGATATTTATTTTTCAAACCTATTTTCAAAGAAATTTATGTGATTCAAGGGACTTTCTTGTAGTTCTGCAGTTTCGCTGACTTTAACTATGGCTTTTTTGTAATTTTTGAAAATTTTTAAAAAATTTTAATCATTTTTTGAAAATTTTGGAAATTTTTTGAAAATTTTGAAAATTTTTGAATATAGAAATATTTTGAAAATTTTGAAAATTTTTGAAAAATTTTGAAAATTTAATTTGTAACACATGCCACAGAAACCTGATGAATGCAAATCTTTGTCTTGAAAGATTTCTTTAAGCTGGCTTCAAAATTGATAAGGTTCATGCTTAATTTTCCCGTTTTTTAACTTTCCAAAACTATATTCAGAAAAGAAATTAATGGACATGAATTGTGAAGCTTGCGGCCCTTTGACGGTTCCCATTTAACAAAGAATGTGAAGCAGGGTCCCCCAAAAAGGGGCATTGTGACTGTCTCTCTCTCTCTTACACACAGTGATACATGCCTTCGGCAAACATTGTCGAGTGTCTTTGTCCCCCAGGGGCCATAGCTAAGGAACTCTGATGTGAAGACTTCGGCTTAATATTATGAAAAAATTTTTTTCTGCTGAAACAATAATAAAAAAATTGTCAAAATTTTAAAAATATTAATGAGCCGCACTTCAGTTTCTATTTAGAAAGATTAGCATTTTGTTTTGTTTGTAAAAGGACACATTTGTTTGTTTCTTAAGATCTAAACGAAAACCACTTGCGGAAAGGAATGAGCTACTTTTGTGCAATTAAAAAAACCAACCAAAAAAGCTTTATAATTGCGAATGATATTCTAGCTTATTAAACTCAAAAACGTTAGTTTGTAACGGGCAATGCACATGTAGAAAAGCTATTCAATTACTTAAAGACTCTAGTTTTGAAACTCCCTTCCACTTCTATGATTTTGATCACAGCTCGCAAAAGGGGGCCCCCTTTTTTTACAAAACAGTTATTTTCAGACAATCGTTCATCGGAAAAAAGGAAACGAAATGAGATTTCAACTTTGACTTTTCTTAATTTTTTTTATTTTCTTTTATTTTGCTACTCATAAAATGCTTTGTTGGCCAGAAAGTTCTTGCGCCTAAAGTGTTGTTTCACATCAACAAAAACTTAGCAAAACCACATCAACAAAAGATCCAACCAATTGCTTATGCTCAGTTACTGAGAACCGAACAAAATTATCCCCATCTAAATAAAGCAGGCTCCGGCAGGTCTGTATCTTCTGTTACCAATCATCACACAGACAGCGTACAAGCTTATTCTGCTTTCTTTAGAACAACAAAAAAATGCTAAATGAGCGTGGATACACACACACACACGCAAGGTCAAAATGAGCATGTGCGTTTTGCCGGCCCCTGACATAAAGCAATGAGGCATAGAGACACAGCTTGCTGCGTCGACAACCTTTCTCTACTCCCGCGCCTATTGATCATTTTCACCCACTTCGCTGTAAAATTTTTCAAATTTTCTTTTAGAGTGCGCGCTTACATAATTAAACGAAGGAATATGCCAAATCTTAGATCTTTGGGATATGCGGTCTTGGCTGTGGGTTGATAATCAATTAGTCAGTCGTTCGTAGATAAAAAGTACGTTAAAAATTTTTTATACCCTTGGAGAAGGTATATTGAAATTGTCCGGATGTTTGTACAAATACGCTGCACATTTGTCGGGTACCGGCCGGATCAAATGACTATAGCATATAGCTGCCATAGGAACGATCGTTTAAAAAGTAGTTTTAGTGAGATAATCTTTTTTGTTTTCAATGCATTCGCTCCCAACCATCGTATATATAAGTTGTCTACGATTTCACATAGTTTCATCAAGATTAATTAATTTCGGACAACTATATAGAGTAGCTGACGTACAAAAGATTGGTAAGAAAAGAAGTCTTAGTAAAGAAAACTTTTTTGTTTTCCTCGCTATCGCTACCAAACTTTTTACAGATCAATATTATTTGCTACCACGCAATTCTGTCAAGTTAGATCCAAATCGGATGACTATAGCGTATAGCTGCCATAGGAACGATCGGTCGAAAAACTAGTTTTAGTGACAACCCTCGTATTTATAAGTTTTCTATGATTTCACATAATTTCCCTAAGATTTATCAAAATCGGACAACTATATAGTATAACTAACATACAAAAAATAGGTCTGAAAAAAAAAAATCTTAAAGGCCTATATCAGATGAGATACACCTTTTTAGTTTGGTGATATTTCACATAAATAGAAACAATTTTGTACAGCTTTGAAATTTGAATACGTTTGAAAAGGCATCTTATTTGTATGACATTGTTTCTATTCATGTGAAATATCGTACCAAACTAAAAATTTATCTCATCTGAGTACTAGGCCTTTAGTGAAAAACTTTTTTGTTTTCAATGCTATCGCTCCCAAACTCGTTACTGATCAATATTATACACTACCGTACAATTCTGAAAAAAAACTTTGTTGTTTTTTTCGTTCCCATGAGTTAGCTGTTTCAACACAATTTACGAGAGTTTGATCAAATTCGGATGAATATATCGTAAATCTATATAACAAACTGGCAGCATATATCATGCTCCAAGGGTATATAAACTTCGACAGAGCCGAAGTTGCTTCCCTCTATTTTTTTTTAATCACAATTATTTTGTTCTTAAAGTGAAAACACGTACTACAAATAAGAAAACCCCTTTATGCATTCTCTTTGGTAACGTTTGTGCTCATTTTGAGTCCAATGTTTTTTAATTTTTCCTTCTGTGTGCTTTTTAGAAAATGTGAAATCGTCACTAAACATTTTGTTCCAAAATCTGTTCTGAAGAACATTTGAAAAAGAATCCAGAATATTGTCAAAATCCTAGTTCTCTTTCTTTCTTTTGACACATGTCAATCCACATTTAGGTTTCCTTGGAATCCGTACTTGAATATAACATTCCAAACGAAATATTTAGATTACCTTTTAAACATCATACATGATTTGTATGAAGTGCAGATAGAGCCTGGATTGTCACTTTTTAAAACAAA